>JANUWF010000276.1:0-69253 GCA_026120185.1 Voacanga thouarsii
CATGAACTAGTTGTCCCTAAGCTAATCTTATTTCTTCAATAAAATATTTAATATTATAATTTTTGCTAGCAAATTCAAAAACCCTAGGAAGGTAGATTTGGATTATTATATTTTAGTCAAATAAATGATAGCTTTTATTAACGAAATAAAATATATAGATATTATATATAATAATAATATCAAATAAAGCCTTTTATATAAGTAATCATAATAAGTAAAAATATTAATTTTGCAAGTCTTATATTCATAAATATCATTAAAATTTATTATCTTTCAATTATTATCTTTTAATCAAAACCTGTTAAAAATTATTTATTAGCTTCCAATCAAGACCTATTAAAATTTGTTTTCAACTAATTTTAGTTAGCAATTATTTTCAAACAATTAATTATTAGTAAATCATTATTTTTCCTAATACCACCTAGGGCTTTTCATCAAATAAACTCTAAATTATTCTTAGCAAGAATTAAACCTTCAACTTATTAGTACCTATTTCCCAAAACACTAATTATTTTAAATATCAAATTAAACTTAGTTTATAAACCGTTTATTTATTATTTGGCCTTAAAGCTTGGGACATTAGGATCAAGTAGTAGTGAGTTGAGTTAGTCTTACTTGTGAAAGTAGATTTTTGCTGGAGTTTGATTGTGATTTATATTTACCCTAGGCAGGGTTGGGTCAGCGATCAAAGATCTTTATTTTATCTCGAGCTAAGGATCAGGTAAGCTCTTGTATAAAACCCGATTGATGTAAAATGTTTATTTTAGCAAGCCAAATGTAGAGTGCATGGACACTCATTTCTGTAAAGGCAATTAAGGACTGACTTCTTTCTTATTTCAGACAAATGAATTATTTGAAAACCAATAAGCAGATTTACTCAAACTCAAAACTCTTTCTAAAACTAATTTTGACAAAGACTTTGGAAACCCTTAATTGCCATTTTCAAGTGGAACTGTGCTTGGTTCATTTTTCCCATGTGGGATACGTTACGTTGAGTACTCAATAAGGGTGGACTACTAGGGCTAGTCTTTGAGGGGTTAGGGTAAGTCTCTCAGTAGGTGGCCACCTCTGAGGGGTGAGTCCTGCCTGGATAAGATATCAGTCCAATAGGTCGTGCCGGTCCGAGTAGCAGTTTATTTTTCAGTCAAGTGACTGTGTTTTGTCGGAATGAACACTCGGTTGTTGTTTGGGTATAGAGAAGGAGGAGTATCTTGCCCGGTAGGCCGATCAGCTACCTTTTTTTGTCAGTCTACACAAAGTGTCGGCATTCTGACCGGTTATGGGGCCCAACGTGTGGTAACCCATGATCATTTCTTTTGAGTGGTTGATTTTATTGATTATGTATGGTTGGAAAAGCCAAAAACACCACTCTTGATTTTAACTAATGTTTATTGCTTTCCAATATTTCTCTTATAAAGCTTTATACTTTGCATTCACAAACTGTTTTCACTGGACACTCAAATCACACACGGACTTACTGAGATTTTTGTCTCTTTACCATTTTTACCATGATTTTAGGTCGATCCTGCTGTGGGAATGAGTAGCTAGATATTGCCTTCCTTAGAAGATTCTTTGATAATTTATTTTGTGCAGTGCTTTGGGGAGATGAGAGTGGATAAATTTTATTATGGATTTGTTTTTGGTATTCTTGGATTTATTCTTGGGTTGTAATAAATTTTAAGTTAAAGTATTATTTTTATTCCGCTATTTTATTTGTGTGACCTAGTTATAAAGACCCCTTGTCTTTTGGACGGGGCGACATCCCCAGCCCTGGCGGGCTTAGGTAGTGGGGTGTTACATTAGCCATTGAGTAGTCTTCTTATTTCATAATACAAGTGTATTTCGAATACGTAAAAGGGGACCTGTAGTAGTGGTTTCTAAAAGTACTATGTGGTAAAAACCTAGACTACTACCTCTACAGTGTAGACTTATACTCTACAACTTGAGACTTATATTTAGTGGTCTGTCGAAGCTAGAAGTGTATACTTTGATGTATTATAGTTGATGTTCTATTGTAGGACTAATGTACTTGTATGTTGGGTATATATAACTAATTATTTAAGATAGACTTGCACAAGATAACTTCTATTCTATATCGCCCTTTGTAGTTGTCTAAATGATCTAAATATCCAGGACCCTGGGGAATATGACTTGGATATTTGTTTTAGGGTAGCTCTTTTGGAAAGCGAAATTATACCAAGAAGTCGTGGACATTGGACTAGAATCCTAAGGATGGTAGATGCCTTTTAGAGAGGTGTTAGTACACTTTTTCTTTTCTAAATGTACGGCGATGTGTAGAGGATATTTTAGTCATTTCACCTATAGGACGGAGACATATTGAAGGTAAACACAACAAAAAAAAAAAAAAAAAGCATAGAAGTATGCTATGAAAAAAAAAAATGCATAGTAGCGGAAGAGCTTCCCCCCCCCCCTTCCCCTTTTTACCTTTGTGCTTTATTGATTCTCTAAGAGGTGCCAGCAATCCTATCTGAACCACTGCTGGTTCTATGATCCTTTCTTCAGGCTATTATTCTGCAAGCCGTTGACTTCTTCTGGGCATCAACGCAATGCTTCGGGTCTTTCTGAATATAACTCGTGCCTGAAAGCTTGGTGAAGGCTAAGGACGAAGGGGATGATCTTTCTTTTTCTGACTAAATGCTATTAAGCATAAATCAGAAAGGTATCATGTCTTTGTTCTTGCTATTGAATAGCATAGAGATCACAGTCTACAGAGAGAGGAGAAGAAAAATGGATAGAGGAAAAAAAATGTCATTCCGTGTAATCTACCACTCATCTTCAATCCCAACTGCCTTGACAATAGGCTATTATCCGGGCATTCAAAATGAAACAGAGGCGGTAGAATCAAAGAATCCCTATGGCCCAAGTTATGTTAAGCCATCAACCAGACTAAACTTAGCCTATGGGCGTATAGCCCAGTTCATTAGGTTAAGTCTTTAATTCAATTTAATTATTCCTGGACTAATACAAGCCCAATAATTAAATTAATTAAATAACCTAAATGGACCAATATAAAATTCAAGCGTTGGCCTAGTTCAAAATCAAACAGAGGCAGTAGAATCAAAGAAGCCCTAAGGCCCAAGTTATGTTAAGCCATCAACCAGACTAAACTTAACCTATGGGCCTATAGCCCAGTTCATTGAGTTAAGCCTTTAATTCAATTTAATTATTTCTAGACTAATACAAGCTCAATAATTAAATTAATTAAATAACCTAAATAGACCAATATAAACCTCAAGCCTTGGCCCAATTCATTGGGTTAAGCCTTTAATTTAATTTAATTAATCTTGGACTAATACAAGCCCAATAATTAAATTAATTAAATAACCCAAATGGGCCAATATATAATTCTCCTTTTTTGGATCTTTTATTTTATTCTAACATAATAAATAAACCAGGCTACTCGAATAAAATAAAATCCATTTCATATAAGACCAATCCCTCAACCCAAAACCATCAGGACTTATGGGCTATTCCGAGGACCAAAAGACACATCGCCTTGGCTACTAAAATAACCAAAATATCCCTGTCATAGAAATAGCTGTATTTTTCCTTTTAAATATTTTCTAAAATTACTATAAGGAAATGTTCACCTAAGAACAATGCTGCGTTAGCAAAGTTTCCGACCTACCGGTGTAATGACTAAAATACCCATCTACATATCACCGTACATTTAGAGAGGAAGAGTGTACTAACACCTCTCTAAAAGACATCTATCTTGCTTATACCTCTAGTCCAATGATCCATAACTCTTGGAATGTTTCTGCTTTCCAAGAGAGATACCCTAAAGCAAACATCCAAGTCATGTTCCCAGGGTCCTGAATATTTAGATCATTCAAACAGTCACAAGGGATGATATAGCGCAGAAGCTATCTTGTACAAGTCTGTTTTAACTAACTAGTCACATATACCCAACATACAAGTACATTAGCTCTACGATAGAATCTCAACTACAGTATATCAAAATACATACTTCCAGCTTCGTCAGACCACCAACTCATACTAAGCAGTAGAGTATTAGTCTACGCTATAGTAGTAGTAGTCTGGGTTTCTTCTAAATAGTACTTTTAGAAACCACTATTACGGGTCCTGTTCTACGTATTCGAAATATGCTTATGCTATGAAGTGAGTGGAGAACTCACTCTCTAAAGGTAAGCCATTTCTTATTTAAAATTCATAACACAATAACCTAAACATGATGAGATTCCCATTCTCATCAATCGGTTAAGAACAAACATTTATGTGTTAAGTAACATGTGATCCATACCTTACTATGAAAGACCACCATTTACATGGATCACTTACTTAAATACAATGGGTCTTTTCCAAATATAAATCGTGCAGAAATAAATTGTAAATTCACAAACAAAATTTTGAGAATAAATTCTTTTATTAATAAATTCAATAATTAGATCCGAAACCTAGTCTAGAAGGCATACATTCCAATAATCTTCCACTTACACTCTAAGATTAAGAAAGTCCATAAGTGCCCACCCCTATGGCGTCTATGTGTTTCTTGAAGACTCTTTCAGCTAAAGGCTTGGTGAAGGGATCTGTTAGGTTGTTCTATGAGGCTAGGCTGTTCTACCACGATTTCCCATCCCTGGATGAAATCCCGGATCGGTAGTACTTTCTCTCGATGTGCTTCCCCTTCTTGTGATTCCTAGGTTCTTTGGATTGCGAGACTGCTCCAGTATTGTTGCAATACATCACAATCAGTCTGTCCATGTGTGGCATGACTCTAAGTTCTGAAAGAAACTTCCAGAGCCAGACTGCTTTCTTGGATGCCTCCGAAGGTGCTATATACTCAGCTTCTATAGTTGAGTTAGCAATGTAAGATTGCTTGATACTCCTCCATGAAACAACTCCTTTAGATAAAGTGAAGACATATCCACTAGTGGATTTTCTCTCATCCTTATTTGCCAGGAAGTCTAAGTCTGTGTATCCTATAGGAACCAAGTCATCGGCCCTATAAACCAGCATATAATTTCTCGTACCTTTGAGGTACTTGAGAATATACTTTACAGCTTACCAATGAACCTCTCCAAGATTTGACTGATATCTGCTAATTAAGTATACGATAAAGCAGATATCTGGCTTAGTGCACATCATGGTGTACATGAGACTTCCCACAACCGAAGCATAGGAAATCCTACTCATTCTATTTTTTTCTTCTTGGGACTTAAGAAAGTCTTTTGAACAAAAAGACAACCCATGTCTACAAGGAATTAGAGCTCCCTTGTATGAGTCCATGCTGAACTTGGCCAGCATCTTGTCAATGTATGTTGCTTGGAATAATCCTAACATTCTTTGCTTCTTATTTCTAAGAAGATTAATCCTGAGAATCTAATTGGCTTCTCCCAAGTCCTTCATACTAAATTGACTAGATAGGTAAACCTTAGTAGACGATAGTGTCCCTACATCATTCCCAATGAGTAGAATGTCATCCATATATAGGACAAGAAAAACCACATTTATGCCTTCCAATTTCCTATACACGCATAGTTCATCCTCATTTTGAATGAAATTGTAAGACTTTATAGCCTCATCAAAACGAATGTTCCATGCTCTAGATGCCTGCTTAAGTTAATAAATGGACTTCTTAAGCTTGCAAACTATATGTTTCTGGCCTTTAGTAATAAAATCTTCCGGTTAGGACATATAGATGTCTTTAATAAGATGGCTATTAAGAAATGCCGTCTTGACATCTAATTGCTATATCTCGTAGTCATAATGACATGCGATGGCAAAGAGGATATGGATGGACTTAAGCATGGCTACCGAGGAACAAGTTTCCTCATAATTGATTCCCTCTTTCTAAGTATACCCTTTTGTCATAAGCCTAGCTTTGAAGATTTTCACCTTCCCATCTGCTCCTCTTTTCCTCTTGTATACCCACTTACATCCAATGGGTTTTATCCCTTCAGGGGAAGCTACAAGATCCCAAACCTAATTCAAGTACATAGACTCATTGTCAACTTTCATTGCTTCATGCCATAGATTTGCATCGGCATCAACAATAACCTCCTTATATCTAGTGGGATCTTATTCGTGATGGTCAGATACCAGCTTGGAAGCTACTCTAGTCCATCTTTCTAGAACCCTAGATACCCTCCCACTACGATGAAGCTTCATTTGTATAGGTTCTTGAGGTTGTGCCTCTTCTTGTTCCACAATCGTGTCTAAAGAAGTTGATTCCGAAGATAATTTCTTCTCGAGTTCCAACCTTGTTGAACCTTTAGTGGAAGTACTTTAATCATCCTCCAAGTATCTAGCATTAGTACTTACCAGTACTTTCTGCTCGTTGGAATGATAAAAGTAACCTCATTTTGTCCCTTTTGGATACCCAACAAAATAGCATAATTCCGATCTTGGTTCTAGCTTGTCTCCCTTGATCAGTACATGAACTGGACAATCCCATATCCTGAGATGATTCAGACTTGGCTTACACCCAATCCATATCTCATAAGGTGTCTTAGGTACTGACTTCGAAGGTACTAAGTTTAGAATATATACCTCTATTTCCAGGGCATATCTCCAAAAAGAGACCAGAAGAGTAGCATGATATATCATGCTTCGGACCATTTCCATTAATGTCCTTTTCCTTCTCTTAGCTACTCCATTCTGCTAGGATGTCCCAGGCGCATAGAGCTAGGATACTATCCCATGATGTACCATGTAATCCTTGAATTCACCGAGAAGGTACTCTCCACCATGATCTGATCGTAAGGTTTTGATCAGTTTACCTGTCCGATGTTCCACTTTAGCTTTAAACTCTTTAAACTTGTCAAAAGAGTCAGGCTTGCGCCTTATCAAGTAGACATAATCAAACCTTGTACAATCATCTGTGAAAAATGATGAAGTACTCAAAACCCCTTTTAGCTGGTGTAGATAAAGGACCATACACATCAGTGTCAACAAGGCCCAATATCTATTTGGCTTTATCAGCTTTTTGGATGAACGACCTTTTAGCCATTTTTCCTATAAGACAGGATTCACACTGATGCCAACTTTCCAATCTTAATGAGCGCAAGGGCCCATCATGGAGTAACATCTAAATTCTGGTTGAGTTAATATGACCTAACCTTAGATGACAAAGATATGAGTCATTGATATTGGTCTTTTTTTCTTACTTAAAGGTTTAGATTGAGCGTTATTTATTTGATTATTTGTAGGATTTAAGAAGAATAAGTTTCCGTACATATGTCCAAAACAAAGAACTTCTTCATTTCTACTGATAGTAATACCAAAATGGAAAGAAACAAAATATCCCTGATTTATAAGTTTTGCAACTGAAACTAAATTCTGTCTAAATCCAGGTACATATAAAATATCCTTTAAAATAACTACTCTATTACAATAAAAAACTAGATCCAGGTTTCCCATTGTAAGGGCCTATACCTACGCTCCATTTTCTACTCGTAGTTCATGCTCGCCCTTCTGGAGTCTTCTTATCTTACTAAACCCCTACAATAAGTTATAGATATGATCAGTGGCTCCAGAATCAACAATCCAAGTTGAAATTGATCCAACCATTGAAATTGACTCTAGATAGAGAACAATACCTGTAGGTTTTTTCTTCGCCTAAAGCTCCGGACACTCATTTTTCCAGTGTCCCTTCTGCCTGCACTAGAAGCACTTACCTTTTGGCTTGTTGGGCTGGTTATTGGGTTGGGTATTCCTTGCACTATAACCTCTAATGTGGGCTGACCGATTATAGCATGTGTCTCGGGTTATTAATTACATCCATCCATTAGTTCTAGATCCGTGTGGTATCCCCATCCTATACGAGTTCACTCTCAGGATGATGCAAGGGGACCCACGATCTCTAATAACGATCGTGATAGAAGCCATGAAGCTGTTGGAACTCCTCTTCTAGTTAGTCTTTTAAAACAAGGGTTTTTAAAGAAAATATCTTTTTGAAATATCCCATTAAGTATCCCTTAACTATTTGTAAAATATCTAAATTCATAAATTTCTATCTCAAGGTAAAATCCTTTAAGAGATTTTCTATGAATTTATTTTACAAAATTAAGAATTTAATGATTTCTAAAAATTTCCTTTTAGACTTTCTAGAGACAAGTTTAATTTGAAAAAAGTAAATTTGTAATGCAAAAATAAAACAAAATGGCTTTCTATTTTAACTTACAAAAATATCTAAATCCAAAATATTTTCTATGTTAAGGATTAAATCCTTTGTGAAAATATCCAAGGATTAATTTTTGTCTGAGTTAAAAATAACCATTTTTTAATTTGAAATTTTTTTTCTTGTCATAAATTTCCCAAAGACTTTGGTCTTTAAGAAAAAGTATACATAAGGTACAAAAAGAATTAATCATACTAGAAAACTGTAAACATTTTCATGCTTTTCTATTATTTTAACCTAAGTGTTTAAATAATAGAATTAAACACATTAATTAATTAATTAATTAATGGTTTTGTTTAATCCTAAATTTCCTTTACTATTATTTTTCATGCAATAATATTCCACGAATATTAACTATTGCAAAAATAATAACTTCACTTGGTATGTGAACCAAAACGAAAAAGAAATTGCACGGAAATTTTACAAGAAAATTAATTAAAATTCTCTTGGTCTTCATGCACTCGTGGCACTAGATCATTGCCTACTTGGACCCGCGACCCAGCTGGAGTGCCAGCGACCCGTCCTCGACCCGGCGACCCGCGTAGCAGCTTCCACGAGGATGCTTCCTCGCATGGAGTATTGAGCTGAGGTCATCTCGGGCCCGATTGCGACTCCAAACCGTGGTTGGTTTGGGTAGCTTTGGCTCCCCTCACATCAGCAGCACCAGCTTGGCTGAATGGCTCAGCTTCGACGACTCAGCTGCTACAGTACTTCGTCTTCTTCATTTTTCCTAATGCGTTTCAGATGCTTCTTGGCTTCATTTTTTACACAGACTTCATCAGAAATCATCCAAAACAATCCACAAACGCATATATCTTTAATTATAGGCTTACACGAATACTATGAAAGCCGCAAAAAGTTAATTACAGGTGTTCCTGTGTCTCAACCATGAGGCGTATAGTGCGATAACTACCCATACCAGAAAATACGAAGGTTCACAGATTATGACCAAACAATCATCTGACCATTTTTATTCACTAACATGCATCCTATATTGCCATCTAAACTTGGCTCTAATACCAATTGAATGTAAACATGGTAAAAAAAAAAAAAAATGCACAGAAATATGTTGTGAAAAAAAAAAAAACGCAGAGCAATAGAAGAGCTTTCCCTTTTTTTTACCTCTGCGCTTTATTGATTGTCTATAAGGTGCCAGTGATCCTGTCTAAACCACTGTTGGTTCTGTGATCCTTTCTTTAGGCTGTTGTCCCATAAGCCGTCAGCTTCTTCTGGGCATTAATGCATTGCTACGGGTCTTTTGGAATATAACCTATGCCTGAAAGCTTGGTGAAGGCTAAGGACGAAGAGGATGATCTTCCTTTTTCTGACTAAATGCTATCAAGCATTAATCAGAAAAGTATCGTGTCTCTGTTCTTGTTATTGAATAGCACAGAGATCACAGTCTACAGAGAGAGAAGAAGAAAAATGGCTAGAGGAAAAAAAAACGTCGTTCCGTGTAATCTACCACTCCTCTTCAATCCTAACTGCCTTGATAATAGGCTATTATCCAGGCATTCAAAATCAAATAGATGTGGTAGAATCAAAGAAGCCCTAAGGCCCTTGTCATGTTAAGTCATCAACTAGACTAAACTTAACCTATTGGTCTATGGCCCAGTTTATTGGTTTAAGCATTTAATTAAATTTAATTATTTCTGGACTAATACAAGCCCAATAATTAAATTAATTAAATAATCTAAATGGACCAATATAAACCTCAAGCCTTGGTCCAGTTTATTGTGTTAAGCCTTTAATTCAATTTAATTAATCCTAGACTAATACAAGCCCAATAGTTAAATTAATTAAATAACCCAAATGGACCAATATATAATTCTCCCTTTTTGGACCTTTTATTTTATTCTAACATAATAAATAAATCAAGCTACTCAAATAAAATAAAATCCATTTTATACAAGACCAATCCCTCAACCCAAAACTATCGGGACTTATGGGCTATTCCAAGGACCAAAAGATATATTGCCTTGACTACTAAAATGATCAAAATATCCTTGCCATAAAAATACCTGTATTTTGCATTTTAAATATTTCTTAATATCACCATAAGAAAATATTGACCCCAAGAAAAAATGCTATGTTAGCAAAGTCTTCGACCTACAGGTGTAATAACTAAAATACCCCTCTACGTATTGCAGTACATTCAAAGAGGAAGAGTGTACTAACACCTCTCTAAATGACATCTATGATACTTAGACCTCTAGTCCAATGATCCATGACTGCTGAAATGTTTCCACTTTCTAAGGAAGCTACCCTAAAGCAAACATCCAAGTCATGTTCCCTATGGCCATGGATATTTAGATCATTCGAACAGTCATAAGGGATGATATAGCACAAAAGCTATCTTGTACAAGTTTGTCTTAACTAACTAGTCACACATACCCAACATACAAGTATGTTGGCTCTATGATAGAACCTCAACTACAGTATATCAAAATACATACTTCCAGCTTCGTCAGTCCACCAACTCATACTCAAGTAGTAGAGTATTAGTCCATACTATAGTAGTAGTAGTCTGGGTTTCTTCTAAATAGTACTTTTAGAAACCACTATTACGGGTTTGTTCTATGTATTCGAAATACGCTTATGCTATGAAGTGAGTGGACTACTCACTGGCTAAAGGTAAGCTATTCTCTATTTGAAATTCATAACACAATAACCTAAACATGATGAGATTCACATTCTCATCAATTAGTTAAGAACAAATATTTATGTGTTAAGTAACCTGTGATCCATACCTTACTATAAAAGACCACCATTCATATGGATCACTTACTTAAACATAATGGGTCTTTTCCAAATGTAAATCGTGCACATATAAAATGTAAATTTACAAAAAAAATTTTGAGAATAAATTCTTTTATTAATAAATTCGATAATTAAATCAGAAACTTAGTTTAGAAGGCATACATTTATAGATAGCACAACATTGTCCTTGGGGTCAATATTTTCTTTTGGTGATATTAGGAAATATTTACAATGTAAAATACAGCTATTTATAAAGTATGAGTATTTTGATCATTTTGGTAGCCAAGGCGATGTGTCTTTTTAGCCCTAAGAATAGCCCAAAAGTCCTAATTAATTTTTGAGTTGAGGAAATGGTCTCGGTTAAAAAAGATTTAATTTTATTCAGGAAGTCTAATTTATTATTAGACTGGAATAAAATAAAAGATGGAGAGCAATTGAATAAATTTATTATATGGTTTAATTAGTTAATTAATTATTCAGGGCTAAGCCGAAATTGAATAATTTAAAAATTAACCTGGGCCTAAACTAGATAAAAAGGCTTAAATAATTATTTTAGTTTATTTGGAATTGTTCATTATGTATTGGGTTATTTTTATAAGCAAATAATAATAATAATAATTAATGTTTATTATTTTTGGGCTCATTGGGTCCAAGAAAAATAATAAAAATAATTAATGGCCCAATAGCCTGAACCAAAAGGGGTTTTTTTTTTTAAAATTCAGGAATAGAAGAGTTTAGGTTAAGCCAAATGTCTTCTATTGATAACTTCTGGGTGTTTTAAAATATCAAAACCTCGGTGTTATGTTTTTTGAGACAGAAGCCGTGTATCGTTTTTCTCATTGATACACACGATGAAAAAAAAAAAAAACCCTCTGAGAAGCCTTCTTTTCTCTTCTCTCATTTTTCCTTTATTAATCTTATTGATTTTGCTAAGTAATAGCAAAGAGTCAAGAAGCTTTGGGACTGGGATTTTCCTCACCTGAGTTATGTCACCAACGTGCATTAGGCGGTGGAATATTCTGAGCTCTCAAGAAGTTGTGCATTCATGCAAGCGAGATGCAGCAGAAGGATTGCGAGTTTTAAACTAGAGACATCGTCTAGGTGTGACAGAAATCCCTATGGTTTTATCATCCACTCCAGCACCAAAATCAATATAAAGGCGCAGAGGTATCATTTTTCTTTCCTTCTGTTGCCTTCTATATGTGTTTTGGTTTTGGTTTTCCAGTATATGTGCATGGCTCTCTGTGTTTTCAAACTTCAATAATATGCCTTTGAGCCTAAAGGGAAAATTCTATGGAATAACCATCAGACCAACTTTGCTATATGATGTGGAATGTTGGGCAGCTGAAAAGTGTTATATTTAGAAACTGAAGGTAGCCGAGATGAGTATATTAAGGTGGATGTGTGGACATATTAGAAAGGATAAAGTAAGGAATGAGGCCATTCAAGAAAATGTGAGAGTGGCATCCATTGAAGATAAGATGAGAGAAAATTACTTGTGATAGTTTGGACATATATAGAGAAGATCGAGGATGCCCCTATTAAGAGAATTGAGGGATAGAGGCAAGATAGATTGGATAGAAGTAGAGGTAGGTCTAAAAAGATGTAGATCGAGGTAATTATGAGAGATGTGTCTTTGTTGCATTTGGATAAGAGTATGACAGTGGATAGAAAGGAGTGAAATGAGAGGATTTATGTGAATGACCACACGTGGTCTTGTATTGATTTATGTTGCCGACCCTAAGTTACTTAGGACTAAAGCTTAGTTTGTTGTTGTTTTTGTTCCATAAGAGAAACGAAACTATTTTGCCTCAAGAAGAGAGATGCCTAAAATAATTTCTTTGTCACAAGAAGAATATTATTGCCAAGCGTTAAGAAGATAGCTGGAACAATTTTTTCAGTAACAAAGGAAAGTGTAACCAAAATTTATGAGATTAAGGTAAACAATTTCCAACTTTTTCCTAAACTAAGAACCAATAATATTAAGTTTCTTTGGGAGATAAAATAGGTAATCTCAATTTTTGGAAAATAAAGAATTTCTCAAACTATTATGTTAGAATTCCATGTAATTATTGCTCTCCTAGAATTTAGACATCTCTAGTTTAACCAAAGTTGGAATTTTCAATCAAACTACCCACTTGAGAATTTAGGATAAGTACATAGAAGTAGGAGAATTCAAAAAGAAAAGAAATTTAAATTTGAACTTATTAGGACATAAGCACAAGAATAGGAGGCTAAGATTCTAATAAATCCTCCTTTAGGAGAAGATAAATATGGTTAGGAAATTACCATATAATTCTCTCAAGTCCACATCCCCAAATTCTTGGAATGTAAGAAAGAAATTCAAGTAATAGTTAGGTGGTCCAACTAGCCAAGAAAATAGGAAGAGTAAAACTAAAAATAATTGTAATAAGTGAGATTTGAACTCAAATCAATAGAGTTTACCACCAAGCTCTGACTACTATTCCATAGCAACTCTTGTGTCATTTTTCCAAAACAATCTCTCTTGAACCTAAAGCTACTTAATTCCCTTCTCATGGGTTATAAATTAAAATCCTCCTAGTTCCAAATAAAATCTCATACCTCTAACATATAAAGATACAACATATAAATGCTAGAAATCATCGAAAGTTATTTAATAAAACATATGCACATGCCTTCTATCATGAAATGCAATCCCTTCCCCTTATACTTAAGGGTTGTTAGGTAGGGTTTCACATCTTTCCCTCCTTAGAAGAATTTCGTCCCAAAATTCAAAGCTTCATACCTTTACAACAAACTAGGGTATTCGTGCTTCACCCATTCTTCTATCTTTCATGTAGCATCTTGAGTTCTGTGATATTCCAAGAAGATTTTTACCTTCAGTATCTATTTGTTTTGAAGAGTCTTGATGCTTCAAACCAGAACCTTGACAGGCCTCTCTATGTAACTCAAATCAGGCTGCAAACTAAAGATTCATCATTCAACACATGCTCTAGGTCAGGATTATACTTTTTCAATTGTGATACATGGAATACATCGTGAATCCCAGTTAAACCATCTGGTAAGTCCAATCTATAAGTGACATGTCCAATTCTTTCAACAACTTAGAACAGTCTCAAATATCTCAGACTCAACTTACTTCCTTTCGGGTGTTTCAGGATCTCTTTGCTAGAATTCAGCTTCAAGAAAGTTTTTTTCTCAAACTTGAAACTCTAATTCTATCCTCCTGTAATCTGTGTAGCTCTTCTACAAACTCTGAGTTGCCTTCAATCATTCTCTTATCATTTTTACCGTGTTTACCATTTCCTAAATACAAACATCACTAGCCTTGTTGATATTCCTATCTTTTGACTATCCCCAATATAATGGTACTTGAAATTTCTGAACATACAATGCCTCATATCATGCCACACCAATAGAAGACTAGTAATTGTTATTATAGGTCAATTCAGCATAAGGTAAGCAATCAATCCATTTATCCCTAAAATTTAATATACATGCCTGTAACATATCTTCTAGTAACTGAATAACTCTCTCGATTGTCCATTAGTCTGCGGATGTGCAGTTGTACTAAAATTTCAGTAGGATGTCATAATTTCTTAGAACTTAGTCCAAAGTCAAGATGTGAACCTCAGGTCTTGATCAGAGATGATACTCGAGGGTACCCTATGTAATCTCACTATTTCCCATACATAAGTTTATACCAACTTTTCCATAGCGTCCTTCACATTTATTGGAATAAAGTGTACCGTCTATGTCAGTCTATCAACCGCAACCCAAATGACGTCCTTTTGTCTATTTGACAGAAGTAATTTAGTGACGAAATGCATTATCAATTCTTCCCATTTCCATTCCGACACTAGTAATGGCTAGAGAAACTCGGCTGACCTCTTGTGTTCTACCTTGACTTTTTGATAGGTCAAGCATGTAAAAACCTACTACGCAACATGTTTCTTCATTCTGGACCACCAGAAGGCCTTTTTCAAGTCTTGATATATCTTTATCTCTCCTGAGTAAATGGTATACTTACTCTTGTGCGCCTCCTCTAAAATATTTTTTCCTCAACTTCTGCTCATTGGGCACCCATATACGATCCTGAAAATACAATACTTTTGACTTGTTTATTTATCAGAAACTGCCTCCTCATTTAAGATCTTTATCCTTAAAATGTTGAAACTATGAGTTGTACAACTGTACTTTAATAATCTATTACTTTAGATTCGACATTAGTCTCAGATTGCTAATATAAATCCTTTCTTCTTACACCTCTATCTTCATATCCAGCTATTCCTGAACTTCCTGCGCCCTTAATCTCACCATTCTTACCTTCTGACTCAAATCATCATCAACTACATTATCTTTTTCCCAGTAGTAATTAATAGAACATCGACATTCCTTCAAGAACTCTATCCTCTGTTACCTCAAATTCAGGTGTTTCTATGTAAAAATATACTTGAAACTCATGTGATCCGTAAATACCTCGTACTTAGTTGCCTGCTTGAGGTTAAGAGTTGGATAGTTGACTTCTTGAGGCTTTAGCTCTCGGGATGTAACACCCCACCTTTCTATAGCGTAGTGGGCTTCACTTTTGTGGAATGTCGCCCCGTCTAGTTAACCTGGCAAGGGTCTTTATAACTAACTTAACTTAGTACATAGTGACAACTTGCTCAAAGTTCTTTTTATTAAATACAAGAAGATATATGGAGTTTGTCTTCTTCTACCATATTTAAAGCACATTAGATTTGAGATACATCATGAGTCTTAGGGAATCCACCACGCTTTCACTATGCCTCTGATCCCTAAAATTTTCAAAGAGAAGTAATACATGTGTGAGTGGAAATCACTCAATGATTCACGTGTGTACTAGTGTTTTATAAATCAAACAAACAAAAATATTATAAATTTTTGTTTCATAAAGTACTAAAATAGTTCCACAGCTTACGAAGAGGTAGTTCATTTAAAATGCAATCATTTTTGAAAAACTAAATTTCATCCAGCATTATTACCCCAATTTTAGAAAAATAGGCACTTCTCTCAATAGAAGTTCGGCCTACATGCAAAACTCACAAGGATTACGTCTTATAGCACTTAACTATGCATTACTAGAGTGACATCACAATCTTATTGTACTAGGACACAAGCCTATAGTACTCAACTATGCATTGTTAGAGATTTATCATATTTTACTTGCCACTTTAAGCCAGTGGTTCCAATCCTAAAGTCAATCACCATCGAGATGGCAAGGGGTTGAACATACTAGCTGTCCCCGCCCAACATCTGTAAACAACCCAAATAAAGTGCACACAAGCACAGGCAATTGCCAGGTGCTAAATGACTAACCAGGACAACTAATCTCAATGTCCTATCACCCTTTTCAGAGTAAGACAATCCCATGAACTGTGTAAGGTTACTTGGAGTCGTCTATCTCTAACATGAGCTAGTACAAATATCAAAGTCCTTGCTGAGTACTTAATGTCTTCATTGGTTCACAAGACCAGTACCAACACCACATTCTCGAGGGAATTCCAAATAAAACATTTTCTAGAGCCAGAATACATTTTCTAGAAGTTGATCCCACTGGCTCACAAGACTAGTTAATTAATCCCATTAGCTCACATAGCAAATTAATTATCTTGTTCCCAAAAGAATATCAATAAAATAATTTTCGGGGTCAAAATACCATTATCTAAAATTTAATCTCATGCCGAGAGGTTATTCTCCAAAACTATAGCGAAAAAGGATAAAAGGCCCTTTTCGTATGATAAAATAAGTTTCCAAAGGTATTATCATCATTTGAAGAATACCCAATTCCAAAAAGAGTATTATTTAAGAATTCCAAAATACTAATAAAAAAGGAAGAATTTAATTGAAGAATCCCAATTATAATTCCATAATATTCATAATTCACTTTTTCCCAAAAATCCTTTCCATAAAAAAGAACGTTAATACCTTACTAGAATAAAACATTATTTCCTCTCAGAATAAATGAGAAGAAAGCCTTTAAGGTATACATGTGTACCTAAAAATTATTCAAAATTTAAGTGACCCAAAAGTTCTTGTAGAAAATATTATTTCCTAAAGTTCCCAACAATTTACCATTCAGAGAAACCATTTCTCATTTAGGAAAAGTGGAAAACCATACCTTGTTTAGGAAAACACAAAGGTTCGTCAACCTCATTGCTATTCTTTAGGAAATGGTCACTTATTATAAATAATTCCAATAATGAAAATCCATGTGTTCATTCAAATTTAACATAGCATAATATAATTTCATTCTTTGAAACAACCTTATTCTTTTTCAAAGAAAGCGAAATGATTCATATAACATTTCTCAGTAAAACATAATTTCACTAGAATAAAACAAGGTTTGTAAAACAAGTGGGACTCACCTCGTGTCCTATATCAAAATAGACGTAAGTGTAACGTTTCTAGATTTTCCTCAAGACTTTAACGTAGAAAACCTACGTTAAAGTCATTTCATTCTCACCTTAGTAATTAAGAATAGGATAATGGATTAGTAGAGTAAAAATGAGAATCATTCATTCCTTATTTCCCTATTTTCAAACATAATAGAATAATCTTTCCAACATGACCAAAATCCATCATCCATTTCTTCATCCTTTTCCTACACATAATTTATGGTCTTCATATGATCTTTCATCCTTTCATTCTCCCATTAATGCAAATAAATTCAATCCCTTGAATTTTATTTGTTTACACAAAAGCTGAAAAATTTCAGCTTTAACACCCGATTTTGTTTTTTACCTAACTTTTGATCCAAAACTCCGATTAACCTCCATTTTATATCAAAATGCTCATAAGATCTTCAGATTTATGATTATAAACTTCACTTCAACAGCCTCTGAACCGTAATATAATTCTGAGGTAAAAAAGTTCTCAGCTTTTCATGTTTTACCCTTTTTCTTCCCAAAATACCATTATTAATTGATTATCCTTTACTTCTAATATTCATGTAACACCTAATCCACTTTTAAATTTGTCAAAAAATCCTTCATTTCTCTGATTTACAGAGATACTTAACCCAGAAAAATCATATTTTCCAACATCAAGTTCAACAATTGCAAACAGTAACAATAACAATTCATTTTCTTTAACGATTAAGCTAGTTTTCCTTTTCATTTCTTATGCCTTCTTGTACAGCCATGATCTGCCAATGAAACCCCTATCAAAACACCTTCACACACCATATAAAGCATATTACATAGCTTCTCTAATCAGCCAGTACATACAACACACAAACACAGCCCAACAACATAGCTAATTTCCAAGTATAAATAATAGATTTCATGAGTTTCTCAACAAAATTAATACCAAAATGATCCTTGCAATCCATTCTACAACTTTAATTCATGAAGTACAAACTTTTACCTTGTGTATGAGATTTTCCATGCTTGAATTGCCTCAAGGTTTTCCTCCTTTTTCCTTTGCAAATTGTTTCTCTCTCTTTTTCTTTTTTCTCATTGTTTTTCTCTATTTTCTCCCTATTTTTCTCTATTTTCCTTCCTTTTTCTTTCTTTTTTCCTTCCTTCTCCTTTTATTCTTGTCTTGGCCGATTTTCTTGATGTGCACCGCCATTCTTGTGACCAAATTGGTCCCAAGGTAAGTCAACAATTAATGTTAATTGTGGGCCATCCATCCTAGTGTCATTTTCTCATTTATTTTTGATTTTTTAAAAAATATTCTTTAATCATTATTTGTTAAGATTCATGTATATAAATATTTCATACATCCAATCTCTTTTTGACACTTTTTTCATCCACCAATCATGTTATGCCACTTGCTTAAATTTTGACTGCATTTTAGAATTTTTCTCAAAAAATAATTGTAATTTCAGTCCATATTAGGAATTTTTTTTTAACCAATAGAATCTATGAATTTTATTGAATTTAATAGTTGGAATTAAAACTCTCAATTCTTTCTCAATTTTTTGTAATTTTTGGTCAAAATTCCGATCGCGGTCAAAATTATGATAATACCCCCAATAACTCAGGTTATACCAAAATGCTTGCCTTATCGCACTGATCAACTTTTACTCTGGACTTATATCCAAATTCTCACTCTGTATAAATTAGTCACTAATTGAAGTACAATGGTACGGGTAGAACAATAACAAAATTCCATCTGTGTCCCAATAATTTCAAATTTCCAATAATGCACCTAAATATTTTTATCACAGTAAAATGTTTATCTTATTATACCAATCATTTCTTATTCTAGCCATTGATACAAAATCTCATCCTATTGAAAATAGTCACCAATTGAAATGTGAAAATACAAGGTATTACAATCTCCCCTCTTTCAAGGAATTTTGTCCTCGAAATTTGTTTATCCTTAAATAGTTCTGAATATCTTTTTCTACCTTTCTGTTTTAGTTTTCCCTATGTTGATATCTTATGCAAGATAATGATTGCAGAATACTTTCATAGGTGGAATCTTATTGTGTCATAATTCCTTCTTGGTACACTTCAAATTTAAGAAATATAAATATGCTATCGTCACCATAAAATTGTATGGGTAGATGCATTTGATGTTCTACTTTTTGATCTTTTATAGTATCAGAGTGATCTAATATGTCCAAAATATCTGGTTCATCCTCTGCATTTTGTTTTCCATATAACATTTTAGTGTCCAACTTAAATATACTTGGTTTCTTTCTGTATTTTCCAAATTTCTCTTATACCAACTGAAATAATTTCTATACCAACTTTGTGTAGTTTCTTATTTTGCTTTGATCAATAATGTTTTCTATCATACTTTCTCAAGATTCATGATGTTTGATATGTTCTATTTTTGCCTTAAGCATTCCAAATATAGCAGCAACTGACATTTTTCCATATAAAGTCTCAAATAGAATTGTTAAAAATATTTGTTAATAAAGCATTGTACACAAACTTCGTACATGTCAAGCTATCAATCCATTTAATTCCACAATCTGACGTTCATGCTCATAATGTATCCTTAAAATTCAAGATTTGTAGCTTTGAAATCAAATAGAAGCCGTGCATTCTTGAAAACTAAAAAAAAAAAAATTGATACTGCGTAGCGGAAGCACAAAAAAAAAAAAAAAACCTCTGCGTGTCTTTGGTTTGTTTAGCCAAGAAGAAGACAATGGAATAATAGTGACGACTTCTTCACTTGTTAAAGTTTTCGGTTAAAAACCAGCAATCTGCCTATTCCTTCGGGGCATGAACGCAGCAGTCTTTACTTCTCAAAATATTCCACCGCCCAATATATATTGGTGAAATAACTTAGGCGAGGAAAGGCTCTTCTTGATCCTTTGCTATTGATTAGCAAAATCAAGAAGTCACAGGGGAAAAAAGTGAATGGGAAAGAAGAAGGGAAAAAGATAAAAAGCTTCTGGTTTTTTTTCTCCTTCGTGTTTGTTCTTGTATATTCAAAACAAAAACACATGACTTCACCTATCCTAATAACTAAACTCCGGAGTTTTAATATTTCAAAACATCTAGAGGCTATCAACAGAGGAGATTTGGCTTAGCCTAAACTCTTCTATTCTGTGAATTAAAAATAAAAGCCCTTTAGTCCAGGCTATTGAGCAAAAAATAATTTATTATTTTTCTTGGACCCAATGAGCCCAAAATAATACCCATTAATTATTTATTTCCTGGGCCTATTAAAATAACACAATAAATAATTAATAAGCCCAAATGAACTAAAATAATTATTTAAACCTTTTGTTAACTAGTTTAGGCCTAGGTTAATTTTTTAATTATTTAATCTTGGCTACTAAAATGATCAAAATACCCATACTATATAAATAGCTATATTTTACATTTTAAATATTTTCTAATATCACCGTAAGGAAATATTGACCCCAACGACAATGCTGCGTTAGCTATGTCTTCAACCTACAAGTGAAATGACTAAAATACCCCTCTACAGACCAATATGCATTTAGAGAGGAAAGAGTGTACTGACAGCTCTTTAAAAGACATCTACCATCCTTAGGCTTCTCGTCTAACAATTCATGACTTCTTGGAATATTTTTGCTTTTCAAGGGAGAATATGCTCTCCGATTGATGCTCTCTCAGCCATTGTGGTATTAATTATCATTCGAAGAGCCTCTTATCTTGTGGCCCAGCTCTTATCCGTGAATATTGTGGCTAATGCCGTACTTATGTCGTATGCAGTTACCATATGTTCGTGTTTATATTGGAACACATTCGACATGGAGGCTAGTTTATAGCATTAAGCCATCTTGTCAGTCTTTTTCCATGCTTTTTTAGCCTCATGCTCCTCAACGGTAGAACGTTCCCCGATCACAAGGTAGGTCTCGTAAAGGACATACTTATACTCCTCGACTGTGAGTATTATGTCTAGGTTCCTCTTCTAGTCCATATAATTTGGACCTGTTAACTTATTCTCGAGGAGAATTACAGCTACGGGACTAAAAGAACCTCCACCAACCATTTTTGAAATTTGAAAAAAAAAAAATTCTTAGCATTGTGAAAAAAAAAATAAATTTGTGCATTTTATCCTAATATTAAACTAATAATAGCTAACCCCATTGTTATTATCTTTCACATGATCAATTTAGCTCTTAGGAAAACTGGCATAGCTTCTTGGGAAGATTAACAGTTTTCTAAGTTAAGTGTGTTAATCACCACAAATTAATTTTCCTTCTAGGTAATGATCTAGAAGATAACTCCATCGAGGGGATAGCCATTTCTTCTCACTTCCTATGGACATAGCTCACACTATAACTTCCAACGTCGGCTGGTCGATCATAGTGCGTGTCTCGAGTAATTAATTATATCCTTCCATTAGTTCTAGATCCTTGTGGTATCTCCATCCTATATGGGATCACTCCCAGGGTGACGTGAGGAGACCCATGATTTCTAATGAGGATTTTGATGGAAGCCGTGGAGCCATTGAAACCCTTCTCCCACTTAGTTTTTAAGTAAGGGTTTTCTCGAAAAAATATCATTTGAAAAATTGCAATTAAGTTCTCCTATAACTTAAAATAAAATATGTAAATGCATAAAAAAATTTTTATGTCAAGGTTTATATCCTTTGAGAAAATTTTCTTCATGGATTAATTTTATTTAAGTTTAGATCTTAATAATTTCAAAAAATTTCCATTAAAATTTCCTAGAGATTTTGATTTCAAGGTTTTATTTGACAAAAATAGTTTTTCCTTTGATAAAATGAATTAAAATGGTTTTTTTATTTTAACTTGCAAAAATTTTTAAATCTAAAATATTTTCTATGTCAAGGATAAAAAACCTTTAAGACAATAACCAAGGATTAATTTTTGTTTAAGTTAAAATAACTATTTGATTAAAAGAATTTTTTTTTCTTTGTCAAATAAAATTTCCCAAAGACTTTGGTCATTGAGAAAACGTGCACATAGGAATTAAAATAAATAGTATGCTAGAAAACTGTAAACATTTTCATACCTTTCTATTTTTAATCCTAAGTGCCCAAATAATAGAATTAAACACATTAAGTAAATTTAATTAATGATCTTATTTAGTTCTTAAAAATCACTTACTATTATTTTTCATACAAAATATTCAAAGAATATTAACTATTGCAAAAATAATAACTTTGTCTAGTATGGAACCAAAAACTATAGAAAAAAAATTACAAGACAAATATTTTTTTCTTGGTCTTATGCACTCACTGCATAGGATCACGACCCATGGGAAGAACCATTGGCCATCGTCTACGGGTGGGTTCCTATTGTCCACAGATGCCCCGAGAAGCATTCTTAGTGCACGGCTGAGCCGAGGCGTACTTGGGCTTGGCTGCGGTTGGCCTGGGTACCTGCCTCGGCTCCAGGTAGACTAAGCCTCGGCTCGGCTAGTGGCTGGGTTTGACAGCTCGATCCATCTTACTCCTTTTTTTTTTTCTATTTTCGTTTGCAAAATTTTATAGAATGCTGCAATGCTTCGCGATCGATCCAAGGCTTCTTGTTTCTGCATTTTTCATCAAAAATAAATATCACACCCCCTATACCATTTCAAATCAGGTTTACATGATAGCTAAACAAAGCATTAAAATTTTTATAGCATTTCCTATATCTCAACCATGAGGTTTATAGACAAAACTACCTATACCAAAACAACGAAGGATCTCATGGCATTCACTAAAAATAGTCTTGCCAATTTTATTAACTAGCATCCATCAATCCTAAGCCTTTCAAAGTAACATGCTCTGAGACCACTTGTAGCTTTGAAATCAAACAGAAGCCATGCATGCATTAAAACTAAACAGAAAAAAAACGCAATACTGCGCAGCGGAAGCAAAATAAATAAATAAATAAATAAATACCTCTACATGTCTTTGGTTTGTTTGGCCAAGAAAAAGACGATGGAATAACTTCTTCACTTCTTAAAGCTTCTAGTTGAAAACCAGCAATCCGCCTACTTCTCTGGGGCATAAACGCGGAAGCCTTTACTTCTCAAAATATTCCACCGCCCAATGTATGTTGGTGAAACAATTTAGGCGAGGAAAGGCTCTTCTTGATCATTTGCTATTGATTAGCAAAATCAAGAAGTCATAAAGGAAAAAAGCAAATATGAGAGAAGATGGGAAAGATAAAAAGCTTCTATTTTTTTCCTCCTTCACGTGTCTTCTTGTGTATTCAAAACAAAAACACACGACTTCACCTATCCTGATAACCAAACTCCGGTGTTTTAATATTTCAAAACATCCAGAGGCTATCAACATCAGAGATTTAACTTTGCCTAAATATTTCTATTTCGTGAATTAAAAAAAAAAAAAAAACCTTTAGTCCAGGCGATTGGGCAAAAAATAATTTATTATTTTTCTTGGACCCAATGAACCCAAAATAATAACCATTAATTATTTATTTTCTGGACCTATTAAAATAACTCCATAAATAATTAATGAGCCCAAATGTACTAAAATAATTATTTGAGCCTTTTATTAACTAGTTTAGGCCCACGTTAATTTTTTAATTATTCAATCTGGGCTTAGGACTTGAATAATTAATTAACTAATTAAATTAGATAATAAATTTAATTTTTCTATTTTCTTTATTTTATTCCAGTCCAAAAATAAATTAGACTTCCTGAATAAAATAAAATCCTTTTTATTGAGACCATTTCCTCAACCTAAAATTAATTCAGACTTATGGGCTATTCCAATGACCAAAAAGACACATTGCCTTAGCTACTAAAATGACCAAAATACCCTTACTATATAAATACCTGTATTTTATATTTCAAAAATTTCCTAATATCACTATAAGGAAAATATTGACCCAAGGGATAGTGTTGTGTTAGCTATGTCTTCAACCTACATATTAAATGACTAAAATATCCCTCTACACACCGCCGTGCATTTAGAAAGGAAAGAGTGTACTTATATCTCTTTAAAAGACATTAACCTTCCTTAGGCTTCTAGTCCAATGATCCATGACTTATTGGGAATATTTTCACTTTCCAAGAGAGCTACCCTAAAGCCAATATCCAAGTAATATTTTCCAGAGCCATGAATAATTAGATCATTCAGACAACCACAGGGAGCGATATAGTGTAGACACTATCTTGTACAAGTCTTTCTTGACTAACTAGTTAGATATAACCAACATACAAGTATATTGGTCCTTCTAAAGAATCTCAACTATAGTATATCAAAGCATATGCTTCCAGCTTTGTCAGATCACCAATTCATACTCAAGCTGTAGAGTACAAGTCCACGCTATTGCAGTAGTAGTCTAGGTTTCTATCACATAGTACTTTTAGAAACAACTACTACAGGTCCTATTCTATGTATCCGAAATATGCTTGTGTCATGAAATGAGAAGACTACTCATTAGCTAAAGGTAAGCCATCCCCTATTTAGAAGTCATAGCACAATAATCTTGCCATGATGAGATTATCATTTTCATCATTTGGTTAAGAATAGTAGTTTATGTGTTAAGTATCCCATGGTGCATACCTTACTGTGAAAAACCTCCATTCACATGAACTATTTACTTAAACATAATGGCTCTTTTCCAATGAAAATTGTGCAGAAATATAAGGAAGATTTCACAAGCAATTTCTGAGAAAAATACTTTAATTAATCCAAATCAAAATTACATCAGAAACATAATATAAGAGGGCATATATCCCAACAATTTGTGCCAATATTTATTGGTCTGCAGTGTGTTAGAATACTTTATTCTGATATCATCCCCTATAATTATTGTACTTGTCTTCCAAATCTTGGATTATGATTAAACACAATACTAGCTGGTATTCTTGAAGGCATAGAAACGGAAAACACAAGGCATGCAGAGGAAGCGAAAACAAAACAAAACTTGAAAAACTTAAGAACAGGGGAATCGAATAGAGCCGATGATGGCTTCGGCAGCCCTAGCCGGTGCCGGTCGTGCTTTGCAAGGATTTTGAGGTTTAAAAAAATACATCTTTTTCTCGTTCTAAGAATTGGCTGGACTAGAATGTGCGTAACAGGGGTAGGTGTGCTGGGGTAAACCTGTGGTGCGATTCCTACAAGTCTCCTACTCCGTCTTTGTATGTAGGTGAACGCCAAACTTTCGGTCTTCTAGTATATGGCTTGCCTAATTCTGTTTGGTGAACAACTTACAAGGTTAAAGAACTTTCTTAGAGAGAGAGAGAGAGAGAGAGAGAGAGACGTCTGGCAATTTTTCTACACAGAGAAGACGTCGTAAAAAAAAAATATGTTATATCCAATACTCCTGTTTAACCTAAATAAAAACCCTAGTTAAACTGGACTGGGCCATTAGACTCTTAGTTTAACCTTTTGGGTTTAATTAATTATTCTAATTAGAACAAAATAAATGGCCAGATTAATAATTAATTTTCCAGCCCAAATAAACTAGTCCAATTAACAGGCCTATATTAGTTTAGTCCCAGGTTAATCTTTAATTATTCAAACTGGGCTAAAGCCCTGAATAATTAATTAAATAATTAATTAACCTACCAAACTAATTTAATAAATTCTCTCTCTCAATGGACCTTTATTTTATTCTAACCCAACAATTAAATAGGCTACTTAAATAAATAAATTCCATTTAATTTAAGATCAATTCCTTAGCCTGTATTTAATTAGGACTCATGGTCTATACTGGGGACCAAAAGACACACCATATTGGCTACTAAAATGACCAAAATATCCTTTCCGTATAAATAGCTGTATTTAGAATTTTAAATATTTTCTAATATCACCATAAGAAAATATTAACCCCTAGGACATTGCTGCGTTAGCAAAGTCTCCGACCTACAGGTGTAATGACTAAAATACCCCTCTATACATCACCGTACATTTACAGAGGAAGAAGTGTACTAACACCTCTCTAAATAACATCTACCATTCTTAGGCCTCTAATCTAATGATCCATGACTTGTTGGATTGTTTCCGCTTTCCAAGTGAGCTACCCTAAAGCAAATATCCAAGTCATGTTTCCTAAGGCCCTGGATATTTTGATCAGTCAGACAATCATAAGGGGTAATATAGTATAGAAATTATGTTGTACAAGTTTGCCTTAACTAACTAGTCACGCATATCCAACATGCAAGTATATTGGACTTACGATAGAACCTCAACTATAGCATATCAAAGTATATGCTTCCTGCTTCGTCAGACCACTAATTCATACTCAAGTTATAGAGTATTAGTCCACGCTGTAGCGGTAGTAGTCTAGGTTTCTACCATATAGTACTTTAAGAAACTACTACTATAGGTCCTATTCTACGTTTTTGAAATACGCTTATATCATGAAGTGAATGGGCTACTCACTGGCTAAAGGTAAGCCATTCCCCATTTAGAATTCACAACATAATAACATAGATATGATGAGATTCTCATTCTCATCAATCGGTTAAGAACGAATGTTTATGTGTTAAGTAACCCGTGATCCATACCTTACTATGAAAGACTTCCATTCACATGGACCATTTACTTAAACACAATGGGTCTTTTCCAAATGTAATTGTGCACAAATAAAAATGTAAATTCATAAATAATTTTTGGAAATAAATTCTTTTATTAAAATATTCGATATTTACATTAGAAACCTAGTCTAAGAGGGCATATCTCCCAACAATCTCCTATTTGCACTTTAAGACTAAGTGAGTCTGTAGGTGCTCACGCCTATGACGTTTAAGTGTCTCTTGAAGAATCTCTCAGCCAAAGGCTTGGTGAATGGATTAGCTAGTTTGTTCTCGGAGGCAATTTGTTCCAACACGACTTCCCGTCTCTGGATTAAATCCCGAATCAGGTGGCACAACCTGTCGATGTGCTCCCCCATCTTGTGGTTTTTGGGTTCTTTTGATTGTGATACTACTCTAGTGTTATCGCAATACATCACTATCGGCCTGTCCATGTATGGCACTACTCCATGTTTTGAAAGGAATTTTCGGAGCCAGATTGCTTCATTGGATGCATCTGAAGCTGCCACATACTTAGCTTTTATGGTTGAGTCAGCAATGCAAGATTGCTTGATACTCCTCCATGAAATAGCTCATCCAGACAAGGTGAAGATATATCCACTCGTGGATTTTCTCTCATCCTTATCCACCTAGAAGTCTGAGTCTGTATATCCTGTAGGAACCAAGTTATCAGCCCTATAAACCAGTATATAATCTCCCGTTCCCTTGAGGTACTTGTGATATGCTTTATTACTTGCCAATGAACCTCTTTAGGGTTTGACTGATATCTGCTAACCAAGCCTACGGCAAAGTAGATATTTGGCCTAGTACACAGCATGGCGTACATGAGACTTCCTATAGCCGAAGTGTAGGGAATCCTACTCATTTTGTCATTTTCTTCTTGAGAGCTAGGACAGTCCTTTGAAGAAAATGACAACCCATGTCTGCAAGGAATTAGAGCTCTCTTGCATGAGTCCATGCTATACCTGGCCAGCATCTTGTCAATGTATACCGCTTGGGATAATCCTAACAGTCTCTACTTCCTATTTCTAAGAAGTCTAACTCCGAGAATGTAGCTTACTTCTCCTAAGTCCTTCATATTGAATTGACTAGATAGCCAAACCTTTGTAGATGATAATGACCCAACATCATTTCCAATGAGTAGAATATCATCCACATACAAGACAAGAAAAACCACATTAATGCCATCAAGTTTCCTGTACACGCATGGTTCATCCTCATTTTGAACAAAACCATAAGACTTTACAGTCTCATCAAAATGTTCCACGCCTTGGTGACTGCTTATGTCCATAAATGGGCTTATTAAGCTTGCAAACCATATGCTCTTGGCCTTTAGCAATAAAACTTCCAGTTGGGACATATAGATGTCTTTATTAAGATGGCCATTAAGAAATGTCGTCTTGACATCCATTTGCCATATCTTATAGTCATAATGACATGCAATGGCAAGGAGGATACGGATGGACTTACGCATGGCTACCGGGGAAAAGGTTACCTCATAATCGATACCCTCTTTTTGAGTATACCCTTTCGCCATAAGCTTAGCTTTGAAGGTTTCCACCTTCCCATCTATTTCCCTCTTTCTCTTGTATACCCACTTACACCCTATGGGTTTTATCCCTTCAAGTGAAGCTACAAGATCCCAAACTTGATTAAGATACATAGACACAATCTCGGCTTTCATTGCTTCATGCCACAGATTTGCATCGGCATCAGCAATAGCCTCTTCGTATCTAGTAGGGTCTAGTTCCTAATAGTCAGAGACCAGCTCGAAAGCTTCTCTAGTCTATCTTTTTGGAACCCTAGACACTCTCCCACTATGACAAGGCTCCACTTGTATAGGCTCTTGAGGCTGTGCCTTTTCTTGTTCCACTATTGGGTTAGAAGAAGTTACTTTCGAAGATAACTTCTCCTCCAGTCCTAACCTAGTTGAACCTTTCGTGGAAGTACTTTGATCATCCTCTAGTTATCTAGCATTGTACTAACCAGTACCTTCTGCTCCTTAGGATGATAGAAGTAACCACCCTTTGTCCCTTTTGGATACCCAACAAAATAGCATCATTTTGATCTTGGTTCTAACTTGTCTCCCTTGACCAGTACATAAGCTGGATAACCCCAGATCTTGAGATGATTCAAACTTGGCTCACGCCCAGTCTACATCTCATAGGGAGTCCTAGGTACTGACTTGGAAGGAACCGAGTTCAGAATATATGCCGCTGTTTTCAGGGTATATCCCAAAAGGACACAGGAAGAGTAGCATGAGACATTATGCTTTGGACCATTTCCATCAATGTCCTATTCCTTCTCTCAGCTACTCTATTCTGTTAGGGTGTCCTCGGCATAGAGAGCTGGGATACTATCCCATGATGTACCATGTAGTCCTTGAATTCCCCAACGAGGTACTCTCCACTACGATCCGATCATAAGGTCTTGATCAATCAACTGTCCGATGCTCCACTTCAACTTTAAACTCTTTAAACTTGTTAAAAGAGTCAGACTTGCGTCTTATCAAGTAAACATAACCAAACCTTGTACAATCATCCGTGAAAGTGATGAAGTACTGAAAACCTCCTTTAGCTGGTGTAGACAAGGGACCACACAATCAGTGTGAACAAGACTCAATACCTCATTGGCTCTATCCACCTTAGGGGAAAATGACCTTTTGGTCATCTTTCCCACAAGGCAAGACTCACACTAAAGCCAATTTTTCAATCTCAATGAGCCCAAGAGCCCATCATGGATCAATCTCTGAATCCTGGTTGAGTTGATATAACCCAACCTCTGATGCCAAAGATAAAAGTCATTGACATTGGTCTTTCTCTTCTTTGATAAAGGTTCAGATTGAGCATTATTTAATTAATTGTTAAAAGGGTTTAAGAAAAATAGATTCCCATACATATGCCCAGTACATAAAATTTATCCATCTTTACTGATTGAAATACTAGAATGGAAAGATATAGAATATCCTTGATTTATTAGTTTTACAACCGAAATTAAATTCTATCGAAATCCAGGTACATATAAAATATTTCTCAAAACTACTATTCTATTACAATAAAAAATAAGATCCAGCTCTCCTACTATAAGGGCTTAAACTTGTGCTCCATTTTCCACACGTACTCCATGTTCACCTTTCTGGAGTCTTCTAATCTTTCTAAACCCCTGCAAGGAGTTATAGATGTGATCAGTGGCTCCTGAATCAACAATCCAAGTGGAAGTTGATCTAACCATTGATATAAACTCTAGATAGAAAACATTACTTGTAGGGTTTTTCTTGGCTTGAAGATCTAGACATTCCTTTTTCCAGTGTCTCTTCAGTCCACATTTGATGCACTTGCTCTTGGGTTTGTCTTTGGGCTTGGTCTTGGGCTGGGCTGCTGCGTTCTCCTTCTTCTTTTTGAACTTCTTGGGCTTGGGCCCAGTTCTAGAAGATGAAGCCTTAGCAATCATAGCCTTAGATTGTGGCTTCATGACCTTCACCGCCATTTGGAGCTTCTTCATCAACTCAATTAAACCCATGTTCAACTTGTTTATGTTATAGTTCAACTTGAACTGAGTAAAGGAACCCGGTAGAGATTTGAGAATCATGTCCACTTGGCTCTCGGGGTCAATGACAGCCCTAAGATTTCTACCTCCTCAAAAGAAACAATCATCTTGAGTATATGCTCTCTGACTGATGCTCCCTCAGCCATCTTAGTGTTAATGATGGTTCGTAGAGCCTCCTGCCTTATAGGCCAGCTCTTATCCACGATTATTGTGGCTAATGATTAGGTTATGTCATACGCAATGTTCATGTGCTCATGTTTAGATTGGACCACATTAGACATGGAGGCCAACATGTAACAACGAGCCATCTCATCGGCCTTCTTCTATGCCTTCTCAACCTCACGCTCCTCGATAGTGGAACCCTCCCCGATAACAAGGCAGGTTTCGTAAATGACATGTTTATACTCGTCCACTGTGAGTATTATGTCCAGATTCTTCTTCCAGTCCACATAGTTTGGTCCGTTAGCTTATTCTCTCAAAGAATAATGGCCATTGGACCAAAAGAACCTCCCACCATTTCTGAAAAATCAAAAAATAAAAGAAAAAGATTCATTTTTTGAAAACAAAACAAATATGTGCACTTTATTGTTATTATCAAACCTGATAAGAATCAATTTAGCTCTTAGGAAAATAGACATAGCTTCTTGGGAAGATTAATAGTTTCCTAAGCTAAGTGTGTTAACCATCACAAATTAATTTTCCTTCTAGGTAATGATCTAGAAGATAACTCCATCGAGGGGATGTCTGTTTTCTCTCATTTCCTATGGACATACCTCGCACTATGACCTCTAACGAGGGGCTGGCCGATTACAGTACACCCTGGGTTATTAATTACATCACTCCATTAGATCTATATCCTTGTGGTATCCCCATCCTATACGGGTTCACTCCAGGGTGATGCGAGGGGACCAACGATCTCTAATGAGGATTGTGATGGAAGCCGTGGGGCCGTTGGAATCCCTCTCCCACTTTGTCTTTTAAAACAAGGATTTTATGAAAAATATCCTTTTGAAAATTTCCATCAAGTTTTCCCTTAACTCAAAAATAAAATGTCTAAGTCCATAAAATCTCTATGTCAAGGTTTATATCCTTTGAAAGCTTTTCCCATTGACTAATTTTATTTAAGTTAAAAATTTAATGATTTCAAAATTTTTTTCAATTAAAACTTTCTAGAAACTTTGGCCTCAAGTTTATTTGACAAAATAATTTTTCTTGTGCCAAAATTAAAACAAAATGGCTTTCTATTTTAACCTTACAAAAATATCTAAATCTAATATATTTTCTATGTCAAGGATTACATGCTTTGAAAAAATATCTAAGGATTAATTTTTGTTCAAGTTAAAATAACCATTTAATTTGTAGAAAAATATTTTCCTTGTCAAAACATTCCCAAAGACTTCGGTCTTTGAGAAAACGTGCACATAGTTATATAAAAATAGCATGCTAGAAAATAGTAGACGTTTTCATGTTGTTCTATTTTTTAAACCTATGTACCCATATAATAGAATTAAACATATTAATTAATTAATTAATGATCTTGTTTAATCCTAAAATCCCTTACTAATATTTTTCATGAAAAAATATTCCTTGATTATTAACTATTGCAAAATATTAACTTCTCCTGGTATGGACCCCAAAACCAAAAAAAAATTGCAAGGAAAATTGCAAGGAAAATTTTTAAAAAAAGATCTTGGTCCACTGCACCTGCCGCATTGGATCGGCACCTATCTGAACTGTGGTCCACTGCACCCACCACACAGAACTAGGATCCATGAGCAACCAGCATGCGGACCGGATTGCAGACCCTAGCTGGTGCTAGTTGGGCGGCCTAGCCGGTGCCGGTTCCGTTTTGGATGGCTCTTCCTATACTTTTTTATTTTCTGCAAATTTCCTCTGCGAATTTCCCTTGTTTTCTTCTCAACTTATGATATCAATGGCTCTCCGATTGCAAACCAAATACAATGAAATCAACCAAAACCAATAATCGCCTATACCTATAAACATTGGGCTTACACGATTTGCTAAGAAACACAGTAAATTAGACATCTCCTATACCTCCACCCGCGAGGTTTAATAGAGAATCTATCCATACGATAAACAGCGAAGGATCACAATTTTAATCACACATATGTGTCCAGTTTTATTCATCTAGATGCATGCTCCCTATATTTTCACAAAACCTTCATGCTTTGATAACAATTGAAGGCATAGAAAAGGAAAACACAGGGCACGCAGCAGCAGCGAAAACAAAACAAAACTGGAAAAACTCAAGAATAGGGGAACCGAATAGAGCCGGCGCTAGCTCCGGCAGCCCTAGCCGGCACCGGTCGTGCTTTGCACGGATTCTGAGGTTTAAAAAAATACCTTTTTTCCTTGTTCTAAGAATTGGCTGGACCGGAATATGTACAACCGGGGTAGGTGTGCTGGTGGAAACCTCTAGTGCGATTCTTGCAAGTCTCCTACTCCGTTTTTGCATGTAGATGAACGCTAAACTCTCGGTCTTCCAGGAAATGACCTGCCTAATTCCGTTTGGTAAACAACTTACAAAGTTAGGGAACTTTCTTGGAGAAAGAGAGAGAGAGAGAGCGTCTGGCAATTTTTCCACACAGAGAAGACGCAGTAAAAAAAAAAAAAACGTTATATCCAATCCTCTTGTTTAACCTAAATAAAAACCCAAGGTTAAACTAGGCTGGGCTATTTAACTCTTAGTTTAACCTTTTGGGCTTAATTAATTATTCTTATTAGAACCAAATAAATGGCCCAATTAATAATTACTTTTTCAGCCTAAATAAACTAGTCCAAGTAACAGGCCTATATTAGTTTAGTCCCAGGTTAATCTTTAATTATTCAAACTGGGCCAAAGCCCTGAATAATTAATTAACCTACTAAACTAATTTAATTAATTCTTTCTCTCCATGGACCTTTATTTTATTCTACTCCAATAATTAAATAGGCTACTTATATAAAATAAATTCCATTTAATTTAAGATCAATTCCTTAGCTTGTATTTAATTAGGACTCGCGGTCTATACTGGGGACCAAAAGAAACATCGCCTTGGCCACTAAAATGACCAAAATACTATTGCCATATAAATAGCTGTATTTTACATTTTAAATATTTTCTAATATCACCATAAGGAAATATTGACCCCAAGGACAATGCTGCGTTAGCAAAGTCTCTGACCTACAGGTGTAATGACTAAAATACCCCTCTATACATCGCTGTACATTTACAGAGGAAGAAGTGTACTAACACCTCTCTAAATGATATCTACCATCCTTAGGCCTCTAGTCCAATAATCCATGACTTTTTGGATTGTTTCCACTTTCTAAGGGAGCAACCCTAAAGCAAATATTCAAGTCATGTTTCCCAGAGCTCTGGATATTTAGATCATTCAGACAACCACAAGGGGCGATATAGTATAGAAACCATTTTGTACAAGTCTGTCTTAACTAACTAGTCACATATACCCAACAAGTAAGTATATTGGCCCTACGATAGAACCTCAACTATAGCATATTAAAGTATATGCTTCCAGTTTTGTCAGACCACCAACTCATACTCAAGTCATAGAGTACTAGTCCATGCTGTAGCGGTAGTAGTCTAGGTTTCTATTATATAATACTTTAAGAAACCACTACTACAGGTCTTGTTCTATGTATTCGAAATAGGCTTATGTCATGAAGTGAGTGGACTACTCACTGGCTAAAGTTAAGTCATTCCCTATTTAGAATTCACAACATAATAACCTAGACATGATAAGATTCCCATTCTCATCAATCGGTTAAGAACGAATGTTTATCTGTTAAGTAACCTGTGATCCATACATTACTGTGAAAAACCTCCATTCACATGGACCACTTACTTAAACACAATGGGTCTTTTCAAAATGTAATTGTGCACAAATAAAAAAAGTAAACTCACAAACAATTTTTGGAAATAAATTCTTTTATTAAAACATTCAATATTTACATCAGAAATATATTCTAAGATGGCATATCTCCCAATAATTCCATGCAAGCAACTCACTTCTTTAGCAAATAACATTGACCCTAAATATGGAGAATCCTTTCATCATTTATTCAAAGTTCATTTTCTTCTTTTAGGAATTTTCGTTTGTGCCTTTATTCATGGTGTTGGATAATCATTTTCCTTTTTCTAGTTCTCTATAATCCTTAGCATGGTCTTTTAGGACTTGTAGAATTATACCATCTTATTTTGATAATCACCTTGAGTATGGCATTGAGCACTGGTTTCATCCGTTATATGATAATAAAATTTCCTATAGCATGTGAAAGAAACTACAACCTATCTAACAAGTCTCTTCTTATATACATACATACATACATACATACATACATACATACATATATATATATATATATCTTATATTTATATTACATGCACTCTCATCTTGTCATATCATACATTCACTCTTTCTCTCCTTAAACATCCCATTCACCATGTCTTTCAAAAAGTACTTAAAAACCTTAGGGGGGGGAGGTGAATAAGGTTTTTGGCAAATTTAAAACATTTTTAAAAAATCTATTTTTGAGATCCACCTTTGGAATTTCAAATTGAGGAGTTTGCTAGTGATACAACGAGGAGCTTTTTGACTATCTTAAAGACCAACTACAATTTGAATGAGATGAGACACGAGATATGCAATTAATACTAGAATGAAGATGGGTTGGTAGGAATTATAAATATTTCTTTTGAATGACTTGAGAACTTTTAGGTATAGAAGTTCACTACTTGTCAAAATAGATGCAGAAAAAATGAACACTAGATTTATAGTGGTTCAATCTACCAAGATCTACATCTACTACCTTAAGTTCACAGTTAAGGATTTTTAAACCAAATTTCTTTAACTCAGCAAACTCAATGGTATCTAACTATACCAATTATATAAGAGGATCACTATACTTAGTTTTACCAAAATCTCTCAATCAACAACTGATCAAGGCTCACCCCAAATGGGGCTTACACCATAGCTTTGATGTACAAAAAGGATTATAGAAATGAGTTTGAAATAGCTCACTCTTTTGACCAAATGTACAAACAATGAGCACCGACAACTTTTACCTTTTTGAAGCAATTTGATTTCACTTTGAAGCACTAATGAAAAGGGAGATTTTTGTATTCTAGAGAGTGAGAGTGTTTCTTAGAAAGACAAGACAAAAAGCTACTTTAAAATTGAGTTTTGAAACCTTTTAAAGAAGTAAAAAGCAAAGCTCTAATGGCTAAAAATTACTAGTTTCACGCTGTCAGACTTTCCAAAGTTTTGGACTTAGGGATCAGATGATGGTGTAACTAAAATATGAGTCTAAAATGGCATGTTTCTAGGAAGAAACATTTTGACACTATTCACAGAGTTTTGGACAATGCTTTTGGATGCAAAGTCATCTAAACTACTCAATCCAAAATTCTGAAGACTTAATATTTTGAAATCTTTTTGCTTGTGCGCTTCAAGGTAGAAATAAACTAAATTATAAGGTAAGGTGGACACAGGAATTTACACAAAATACCTTAACAAAATAATTCCTAGTCTAAAGTTCTTTCACAAGGACTTCACGGTCTTGTGAGCTCTGAGGTTGATGTTGTTCTTGATCAATCACCACATTGAATTCCATTTCCCCAAGAGCTCCTTAGCAATCTTATATGCATGCCTTGAAAGAACTTGAGTCAAACATGTCCTATCACATGTAAGTCACAAAAGTTAGCCCTCATCAATGTTTGTCATAAGTCAAAATACTAGAGAATGCCCTTAGGGCTAACAATCTCCCCCTTTTTGAGTGATGACAAATTTGATGGGATTGTGATATAAAAATAATGATATGTACAGTATGGACATGTTAGACTGAGAGAAATAAGAATATTTTTCATTAAAATGCAATATCTCATTATAGGTCTCAAAGAGTGTTTATGAGATTAAGATAAGATCATTTAAGTATATACTCACAAACAAGACTCAATGAGCCTATGGCCCAACCTTCCTCCATATCCTTCTTCCTTCTGTCACACGACTATTCCATAAGAGAATAGCCGCAATTTTAAAAAAAATGTATAGATATGTACATATAGAGGCATGGAATATGAACCATCAGATGAAATGCACCCACTTAAAATGTGCATATATGAAGATAGGATATGAATCTGTAAAGTGTAATTTGAGGGTAAGTCTGGATCTAAAATTTTAGACTTCCAAAATGAATATCCAAACTAGGACAAGTGAGACTATGAAATGTTTAGACTTAAGATTTTGGATGTCTAAAAAATGTGTCCAAAATAGCGTAAAATTAGACAAAACTAGCCTATTTAGAACCCCTTTTTTGGACAAGACTTTTAGATCGAAGAAATGTTAGTCTAAAACTCCCCTTGTGTATGTGTAGGTAAAAGCAAATTTTTAGGGATTTTTTTGATCTAGCCTAGGTTTCTCAAGATATTTCAGACTTCAAGGAAATTTTTGAGCAATCAAAGATACAGGTATAAATATCCTCATCATCCAAGATTTTTAATATAGAGTATATCACAACTATTTTCAAGACAGATTATTCGATTAGCCAGAATTCAAATTGTTAAAATGCAAAATGGACTCATTCACATATTTCAATCTCCTCAACAACAACGATATCTCAATATAGACTCCATAAAAATGCCTATATCCTTAAACTATGATCATGAATGAACATAGTCATATTTCGTAATAGATTTTCATTATATACAACCAGTATATTTTCAGAATCATCACACAATCGCTCACAATTCCACAATCATCATCAACAATCTATATACATTAAAAACAATCAACAACAGTGATAAACAATCATTAACAACAAACTATATATCCACAAAAATCTCACAATCTGTATCTTTCCATAATATAGATCCACAGTCTATTCACAATATATCCACAACAATCTCACAATTTGTATTTTTCTCCCTTTTGTTATAAATCAAAAGCATAAGTAGAGAATAAGGAGAATAAAGATAGCAAAGAAATGGATCAAAATGCAGATAGAGGAGATATATAATTAACAAATAGAGCAAGAGAAATGTAGAATGTAAATTGTTCAAAGACTGGTGTAGAAATTAAAAAAAGGAATTATCAATAGAAAAGCAGTAAAAACTGTATAAGCAGAAGAAGCCTTAGAAGCAGTCTGTGTTGGTAAGCCCTCAAAGACTATGTATTCTATTTAAATATATTGCAATAAAATGTTTATTCATTTAATTTAGTTTGTTTCTTATATTATTGCACATTTAACGTCCAAGTATGACAAGTAATGGTCTATGTGTTGTGTCGTTCTTCACATTAAGGTATAGATTATAGGTACTTGTCATACAAGTAAAATTGAGTTTTTAGTCATTTGATAGAACTGAGCATTATATCACGGGAAGACTATTATACCATGAGTTCCAATGAGGAATGGTTTACATTGAATCAATGAGTAGTTAACTCACATCATTGGCAAAAGTGTATTTCGAATACGTAAAACTAGACCTATAGAAGTGGTCTCTCTTAAAGTATTATAATTATTGAGACCAAACTATTACTACTAGAACGTGGATGAATACATTCATACTTGAGTATGAATTGGTGCAAAGTTAGGGTTTTATACATTGATGTATGTTGGGTTAGATTTCTTTTATGCGATCAATATCCTTGTATGGTGTATTACTCTAGTTAGTTAAGACGAACTCATGCAATAGAGTTTCTATGCTTCACTTAGTGAAGTTAAATCACCCCCTTGTGATTATCCGGGATAATCTAATGATCCAGGGCCTTGGGAACGTGACTCTAAAATATGTGCTTTTGGTAGCTTCTAATGATGAACAAGTACATTCAAGTGAGTCATGGATTATCGGATTGGAGATCTAAGGGTGGTAGATGTCTTTGAGATGGGTGTTAGCATATTTATCCTATCTCATTGCTGGGTGTTATGTAGAGGGATATTTTTATCATTTCACCTGTAGGTCAAAGACATTGCTTTAGTAATATTATTCTTGGGGTTAATGTTTCCATATGGTGATAAATGAGAATATATGAAACGGTAAAATGCACCTATTTAATAGTAAGGATATTTTGGTCATTTTAGTAGTCATGAATAATATATCTTTTAGTCCTCAGAGTAGCTCAAGTTACTTTAGTATTGTTTAGACACAATCTGGGCTTAATGAATAATTATATGGAAGAGAATAAAATGTATTCTAGGAGTCCAAATCGAATTAATTAATTAGTCTTAGGTTTTATAAGTTCTAGAAAGGATAATTAATTAATTAAGAGAATTGGGTTGGAATAAATTAATTAATTAGGTTGATATATGTTGACATATATTAAGAGTTCAATTAAAATTAATTAATTAGTCTTGGATATTTAATAAAGCCCAGAAAAGATAATTAATTAATTAAGAGGATCTGGCCAGTCTTAGACTGATTTATGAGCATAGCACCAAGCCCATTAGGGCTTGATGATTTTTCGCCATTAGGGCTTGAGGAAGCCCTATGGCTGCCCAAAAATAAGAGCAAAAAGATGGAAAAAATTACTAACGTTATTTTGGGATTCTTTACTCTCTGGAGTGCTGTCTCTTCCTCTCTCATTGTTCCATGTTCTCCTCTTCTTCCTCTCTTGGAAAGTATCTTTATTATCCAAAGAAGTAGCTTTCACCAAGCTAACCCAAGATTAAGGTAGAGTCATACTCCGGAAGATGATGAGAGAAAGCTTGAAGACACTTGATGTGTAGCAGTAGAAAATTGGCGGAAATACCGATTGAACCGCAAGCACCTTCTTCTCCCCTTCCAATGCAAGTTCCAAAGCAACCCAGCCCCTCGTTGGTTAATCCAAAACCAATCAAGAAAAGTAAGCACTCTCTCCTAGTTGTGGCTCGGAAAACTAAAAAAATTTCTGCTGTGCTTTCGTTGATATTTTCCGTTTTGATCCTTCAAGTGGTATCGGAGACACAGTTTTCATCTAGGAGCATGTACTAGGGTTAGAAACTGAAAAATGTGGTTCCTTTACTATTAAAAATGAATCTTTTGTGATTTCATATGATCCCTCATACATTGGTTTCTAGAGTTCATGCACGCCGCACAGTTAGAGGCAAAAGATTATGTATTCTGATGGTTTTCCTATCTTTTTTTTCTGGTTTTAAGTAGATTCGTTGTATGCCTCATGGTTAGAGGCATAGGCACTTATAAAGGCATGTTTTTATGCCTGGTTTTGTATTTCTTTTAACCTGTAAATTTTGGAGAATGAAGAACATGATTGCTGGAATTGTTGAGGGGCGAAAAATAACTGAAAAGTAAGATTTCTTTAGAAATCGGCGAACTCTATAATGGACCCGGCGCCAAGTGGAACGATCGGACTAGGCAGTAGGTCCACACTACCCAGCCGAAGGTTTCAGAGAAATAGAGCAGACCCGACGCCAGGAGGGCCCAATGGGCTAGGTCGACTCTGCTTAGAGGTGGATGTGCGCAATTCTGTCCAAGAAAAAGGAGAGCACTGCTGATGTTCTGTACCTTAATTTTTCCTTGATGTAATCATGTTTTGAAACCAATATATGAGGTTAATTAAATGCAATTATTTTATTTATTTATGGATGAATAATTTGTATGAAAAGGAGTAGTAAATGATGAAACCACCTTAGGATTAAATAAGATCATTAATTTTTTAATTCATGATGTTTAATCCATTATTTGGTCACTTACGTATAAATAAATAGCTTGAGCATGAAAAAGTTTCCTTTTGTTATCATGCTTATTTCATTTTTGTGATCAAATGCGCAAGTTCTTGTGAGACCAAAGTCCCACTAGACAAAATAGTTTTTGATAAAAATGTTTTAATCTAAGAAACTTTAAAATAAAAGAGTTCATGGTTTATTCTCTTAAGGGTTTAATCCTTGACATAGAGAATAATGTTGAACTTAAGGTTATTTAATAAAGTTTTACTTGGTTATTAACATAGAATACTAAAATAAAATTCATAGTTTATTCTCTCAAAAGATTTAATCCTGGACATAGAGAATAATATTGAATTTTAGTTTTTTTTACTAAAGTTAATAAAACCATAAGATTATAGAAAATGTTTATGGGCTTAAAACTCTATTTTCACTAAAAGATTAAGTAGGAGAGGGGTTCCAACAACCCCATGGCTTCTATCACAACTCTCATTAGATATAATGGATTTTCTCATGTCATTCTGAGCATGACCGCCTATAGGATGGAATTTCACAAGTATCTAGAACTAATAGAAGAGTAAAATTAAAAGCCTAGGGTATTTGCAAGGATCGACCAACCTACGTTGGGGGGTTTTTAGCACTAGATTACCCATAGGGGGTGTGAATTAGTGGCCATCCTATCGGTGAAACTTTTTCTAGACCATTACCTATTTACAAAGTTTTGATTTGTGATAGTTATACATTTAACTAAGAATTCTATTAATCTTTGTATGAAGCTCTATTAGCTTTTCTAAGAGCCAATCTATTTATATTATTGATAATGGTTTTAAGAGTTATCTATTATCAAAGGAATAATATAAAGAATGTGTATTTTTTATTTCTTGCAAACTAAATGAATGGTTTTTTCGCAATATTTAGGACTGTTTGATTTCAGTCCATTGTCAATCATTCTCAAGGAGAATAAGTTGACAGACTCAAATTATGTGGAGTGGAAGAGGAACCTAAACATAGTATTCACTGCTGAGGAGTACAAGTATGTTCTTACAGACCCTTGTCCTGAGATTACGGAAGAATCTACTGATCAGGAACGAGTGGCTGAGTGCTATATGTTGGCTTCCATGTCTAGTGTGCTCCAATCTAAGCATGAGCACATGGTCACTACATACGGCATGAATTTGTCATTGCATACCATGTTTGTTGACAAGAGTCAGCCCGTAAGGTAGGAAGCTCTCTTAGGGCAATCATGAACACTAGGATGGCTGAGGGGGCATCAGTTCGAGAGCATCTGCTCAAGATAATTTCCTATTTTGAGGAGGCTGAGGTCCTAGGCGCAACGATAGATCCTGAGAGCCAAATTGACAAAGTTCTTGAAACTTTGCCTGATTCATATTCTCAGTTCAAGTTGAACTACAACATGAACAAGTAGGATATGAATCTTACGGAGCTTGTGAAAGAGCTCCAGGCGGTAGAGAAGATCATGAAGCCCGTGTCAAAGGTTTTGGTCTCTCGTTCTGCTTTTTCTTCTGGAATTAAGGCAAAGCCTAAGAAATTCAAGAAGAATAAGGTTTTGAACAACGCAGGGGCCCAGTGTTGGGTATCTTAGGCTCGTATCCTATACGGCGCAGTGGAAAATAAAACGAGATACCCTCCCAGGACCCATCTATATGTGGAAAACAAGACATAATGAGGGTAAAAGTAATAGCTTTTACCTTTGCGTGATCGTCCGAAGAAAAAATATTTCTTCTTTAAGTTGAGGCGCGATCCAGCAATTCTCGTGATCAACCTCCACGTGAGTTAAACGTCTAACCACTATAGTCACAGTGTGTGATTATCTTTAATAGTAATCCACACAGAGGAATACTCAAGAACCAAAATTTCTGTGCTAGCAGAAAAAGATGGCGGCTAGGTTTTTCTTTCAAGAAGAAAACGAGAGAGAGAGAGAGAACAAGAGGTTGATTTCGTGTATCTTGCTCTCGGGTTTTTATGTCCAATTTCAGCTTAGGTTTTTTGTGTGTTTCTTCTTCAATATACAAGAAATTCCCTTACCAAAAACAGGGGATTCTAATCCCATTAGAATTCCCTAATTGTAATTGGGAACATCAAGTTCTCATAATTACAATTTGGACCATAAATTATAACTAATTATAACTTGTCCACAACAACTTCTCTTTCTCGCAATTAACCCCACTATTTTATCAAATAACATCTTGAGTATATAATCCTCTATTGTGTGTGACCTATTAGATTTTCCAATCAATTGGTAGCGAACATGAATTAATCCAAATGTCTTTGAGATTAATAATCTATAATTAATTAGAATTAATCTAATTAATTCTAATCAGGATTGGTTTATTAATTCATCAATTAATAAACCCATATTCCCAGATCATGAGCGGTATCTAACAACACATCATGACCACCTAAGAGTCCAGGAAGTCAAGTGGCTTGACATGAACCCCTCAATAACAAACTTCAGTGCAATCAACTCCTTTCAGCATACAATATCTCATTCGATTTGGAGTACGAAATTAGGGCCAACTCCCTCCATAATTAATTTTGGCTCGAATACAATAGTACTTGAACCAGGAACCTACTACTCTAGATGTGTATCAATTGGAACTGTTTCCAACACACAATTGCCTTGGCCAAGGACTTTCGAGTAGTAATTCCTACAAGTGGCCGTGAGATATTCGCCCCTACTATTAGGAGTGGTGAATCCTTTATTGACCCTCTCAACTACTTTCGTTTACCTTACCATGTACCCAATATCCATCCCATAGGCGGCCCTCGATCGAGCTCCGGAGATTGGAATCAAAGTACAAGGCTCAGCAAACAAAGTACCTTAGAGATCTCAAGTCTAAGGATACTTGCACGTTTGCTATATTGAGATTATATCACCGGCATTAAATAGTTATCCATGTGATTATCTCAAAGCTAGGTCAGCCAATGAACTTGTTCCATTAACAAGCATCCATGTGTTAACTTTGAGTATCTCAATACTCACGGTTATGAGAACCACCGCCTAATTAAATTAGGAAGTCTAACACATGCTATTCTTAATGCATTAATGATGTCCTGTCTCATTAATACTATGACTAGGGACTATTTAAGTACTAACACCATCCAGTGTAGTAGGAATCTCATATCTTGATCTCTATCATAATTTCCTTAACATAGTGTTGTACTAGGGACTTTATCGAACAGTTATATTACTTAATGTAAACAAAAGAAACTGTAATATAAATAATGCCTTTTATTAAAATAAAATGTGTCATATACAATGTATAAGTGATTGCCTCTAGGGTACAACACTAACACCCAGCCCAAAGTATCTAGTCCGGCTAAGCCCAACGGAAAGCCCAAAGACAAATGCTTCAAGTGTGGCAAGAAGCGGCATTGGAAGAAAGATTGTCCATACTCCTTAGCTAGGTCTACTTCAAGTATTACTCTATATCTAGAGTCTATTTTGACGGTTGGATTAATATATTCTTGGATAGTTGATTCTAGAGCCACTGACCATATCTATAACTCTTTGCAGGGGTTCAGAAGGGCAAGGAGACTCAACAAGGGTAAGAATGGACTTTAAGTAGGCAATGGAGCAAGAATATGGGTTAAAGCAGAATGAGATCTTGAGCTTATTTTTTATTATAATAGGAAGTTAATTTTAAAAGATATTTTATATGTTTGTTATTTTAAACAGAATTTGATTTCAGTTTCTAAATTGATGAATCAACGATATTCTATTTTTTCTCCATTCTGGTGTTTTTATCAATAGATATGGTAATTTAATTTGTATAAAAAACATTTATGGAAATCTCTTTTATACACATCCTATTAGAAATCAAGTGAACAGTATTCAAGTTGAACCTGATAATAAAAAGAGAAATGTCATATCAAATGACTCGAATTTGTGGCATCTAAGATTTGGGACATATAAATCCCAATTTAATTTAGTGGCTAATCCATGATAGACCTTTCAGGTTTATTAAGATTGGAAGAATGGCCTCAGTGTGAATATTATCTTAAAGGTAAAATGACCAAAAGGTCCTTACCAAAAAGGCAGATAGAGTATTAGAAATACTAGCACTAGTTCATACAGATGTTTGTGGTCTAATGACTACACCAGCTAGGGGAGGCTACGAGTATTTTATCACTTTCACAGATGATCACACTCGTTTTGGTTCTATTTATCTGATGAGGCGCAAGTTTAACTCTTTTGATAAATTCAAGGAGTTTAAAGCTGAAGTAGAGCGTCAAATAGCTAAATTAATTAAAACTTTGAGATCGGATCGTGGTGGAGAGTACCTCCTCAATGAGTTTAAGGATTACTTGGTACATCACGGCATAGTATCTTAGTTAACTGTACCTGGGACTCCCCTGCAGAATGGAGTAGCTAAGAGAAGAAATAGAACTTTGATAGAAATGGTCAAAAGTATGATGAGTCATGCGTCTCTTCCTATTTCTTTTTGGGGTATGCTTTAGAAATAGCGACATATTTTGAGCTTGGTGCCTTCCAAATCAGTACCTAGGAAATCCTATGAAATGTGGATTGGATAAAATCCCAGTCTGAATCATCTCAAGATATGGGGTTATCCAACTTATGTGCTAACAAAAGGAAGTAAGTTGAAACCAAGATCAGATTTATGCTACTTTATTTGGTACCTAAAAGGTACAAGAGATGGATATTTCTATCATCCTCACGAGTATAAAGTATTTGTTAGTACTAATTCTAGATACTTAGAGTATGAATAAGTTACTTCCACCACGGGTTCAAGTAGAATAGAGTTAGAAGAGAAGTTGGTCACTAATTCAACTTCAGGTACTTCTAACACTCCGATCGAGAAACTAAAAGAATCACTACTAGATATTCCTATACAATCTGAGCCTCCTTATAGTAGGAGGATACAAGAGTTTTAGAAAGGTGAACCAAATAGATCTATGATCTAGTCTATGATCATCAGGAATAAGATCCCACTAGATATTAGGAGGCCATTGTTGATGCTGATGTAGACAAATGGCTACTAGCCATGAATGCCAAGATTAGGTCCATGTATCTCAATCAGGTCTGGGATCTTGTCACTGCACCTGATGGGATAAAACCCATTGGGTGTAAGTGGGTATACAATAGGAAGAACGATGTGGATGGAAAGGTTGAAACCTATAAAGCAAGATTGGTTGTTAAAAGTTAGACTCAGAAAGAAGAGATCGATCATGAGGAAACCATTTCACCAGCAGTTATGCTTAAATCTATCCGAATTCTCTTAGCCATCATATGTCATTATGACTACGAGATATGGCAAGTAATGTCAAGATGGCCTTCTTAAATGGCTATCTTAGCGAAGAGATCTATATGTCCCAGCCAAAAGGTTTTGTTGCAAGTCATGAACAAATAGTCTGTAAGCTTAAAAAGTCCATCTATAGACTTAAGCAAGAGTCACGAGCATGGAACACATATTTTGATGAAACTATGAAAGCTTATGGTTTTATTTAAAATGTGGATGAAAACAATTTCTACTCAAGTGGAAACGATTTTCACATCAAACAAAGACAAACACGAAAACAAATTTTCATGCCAAAATAATGTCTGTAGACCACATATAGCATGGCTTTGATACCACTATTAGGTATCTCAGGCTCATATCCTATACGGTGTAGTGAAAAATAAAACGAGATACCATCCCAGGACCCATCTATGTGTGGAAAACAAGACATAATGAGGATAAAGATAATAGCTTTTACCTTTGCGTGATCGTCCGAAGAACAAAATTTTCTTCTTCAAGTTGAGGCACGATCCAGCAATCCTCGTGATCAACCTCCACATGAGTTGAACGTCTACCCACTATAATCACAGTGTGTGATTGTCTCTAATAGAAATCCACACAGAGGAATACTCAAGCTCCAAAATTTCTGTGCTAGCAAAAATTAATGGCATCTAGGGTTCATGATCAAAATAGAGAGAGAGAAGAAGAAGAAGTTGTTATTTCGTTGCCCTTGGATTTTGGAGTCAATTTCGTCTATCTTTTTGCCTTCGAATTTCGTGTATATCACTACCATATATCACACAAAAATCTGCTAAAAAATCCGCCAAATTGAGAATTCTAAAACAGTTAGAATTCCCTAATTGTAATTGGAAACATTAAGTTTTCTTAATTACAATATGGATCACAAATTGTAACTAATTAGAATTTGTCCACAACAACTTTTCTTTCTCTCAATCAACCCCACAAGGTTATCAAATAACATCTTGAGTATATAATCCTCTATTGTGTGTGACCTATTAGGTTTCCCAGTCAATTGGTAATGAACATGAATTAATCCAAATGTCTTTGAGATTAATAATTCATAATTATTTAGAATTAATCCTATTAATTCTAATCAGGATTGGTTTATTGATTCATCAATTAATAAACCCATATTCCCAGATCATGAGCGGTATCTAGCAACACATCATGACCACCCAAGAGTCCAGGAAGTCAAGTAGCTTGACATGAACCCTTTAATAACAAACTTCAGTGCAATTACCTCATTTCACCATATAATATCTCATTCTATTTGGAGTACGAAATTAATGCCAACTCCCTCCAGAAATAATTCTGGCCCGAATACCATAGTACTTGTACCAGGAACCCACTACTTTAGATGTGTATCAATTGGAACTGTTTCCAATACATAATTGCCTTGGCCAAGGACTTTCAAGTAGTAATTTCTACAAGTGGCCGTGAGATATTCGCCCCTATTATTAGGAGTGGTGAATCATTTATTGACCCTCTCAACTACTTTCATTTACCTTACCATATACCCAATTTCCATCCCATAGGCAGCCCTCGATCAAGCTCCGGAGATTGGAATCAAAGTTCAAGGCCCAGCAAACAAAATACCATGGAGATCTCAATTCTAAGGATACTTGCACGTTTGCTATATTGAGATTATATCACTGGCACTAAATACTTATCCATGTGATTATCTCAAATCTAGGTCATCCAATGAACTTGTCCATTAACAAGCATCCATGTGTTTACTTTGAATATCTCAATACTCACAGTTATAAGAACCACTGCCTGATCAAATCAGAAAGTCTAACACATACTAGTCTTAACGCATTAATGATGTCCTATCTCATTAATACCATGACTGTAGACTATTTAAGTACTAACACCATCCAGTGTAGTAGGAATCTCATATCATGATCTCTATCATGATTTCCTTAATACAGTGTTGCACTAGGGACTTTATCGAACAGTTATATTACTTAAAGTAAACAAAAGAAATTGTAAGATAAATAATGCATTTTATTAAAATAAAATGTGTCATATACAATGTACGAGTGATTGCCTCTAGGGCACAACACTAACAACTATGATCGGCCAGCCTACGTTGGAGGTTATAGTGCGAGGTATGTCCATAGGAAATGAAAGGAAATGGCCATCCCCTCGATAGAGTTATCGTCTAGACCATTACCTAGAAGAGAAATTGATTTGTGGTGGTTAAAACACTTAGTTTAGGGAACTGTTAATCTTCCTAAGAAGCTATGTCATTTTTTCTAAGAGCCAAATTATTTTCTGTGCACTAATTTTATTTTGTTTTCACAAACTAAATTCTTTCTTTTATTTTTCAATTTTTAGAAATGGTGGGAGGTTTTTTTAGTCAATTGGCTGTTATTCTTAGGGAGAATAAGTTAACGAGTACAAACTATGTGGACTGGAAGAGGAACCTAGATATAATACTCACAACCGAAGAGTATAAGTATGTCCTTTACAAGACCTGCCCTATTATCGGGGAAGGTTGTACCGCCAAAGAGCAAGAGGCTGAGAAGGCAAGGAAGAAGGCTGACGAAATGGCACATTGCTATATGTTATCCTCCATGTCTAATGTGCTCCAGTCAAAACACGAGCACATGGCTTCTACGTATGATACTAGTCAATCATTGGCCACTATGTTCGCGGACAAGAGCCGGCCCGCAAAGCAGGAGGCTCTTCGAACTATAATAAATACTAAGATGGCTGGGGAGCATCAGTCCGAGAGCATATGCTTAAGATGATTGCTACTTTTGAGGAGGCAAAAATCTTAGGGGCTGTCATTGACCCCGAGAGCCAAGTGGACATGGTTCTCGAATCTCTTCTAGGTTCCTTTACTCAGTTCAAGTTGAACTATAACATGAACAAATTGAACATGAGTTTGACTGAATTGATAAATGAGCTCCAGATGGTAGAAAAGGTCATAAAGCCACAATCGAAGGCTATGATTGCTAAGGCTTCTTCCACAAGAACTGGGCCTAAGCCCAGAAAGTTCAAGAGGAAGAAAGGGAACGCAGTAGCCCAGCCCAAGACCCAGTCCAAGGACAAACCAAAGGGCAAGTGCTTCAAATGTGGGAAGAAGGGACATTGGAAAAAAGAGTGTCCAGATCTTCAAGCCAAGAAAAACCCCACAGGTAATGTTTTCTATCTAGAGTCTATATCAATGGTAGGATTAACTTTTACTTGAATTGTTGATTCAGGAGCCATTGATCACATTTGTAACTCCTTGCAGGGGTTTAGGAAGATTAGAAGACTCAAGAAAGGTGAACGTGGGCTACGTGTGGGTAATGAAGCATAAGTCTAGGCCCTTGCAGTGGGAGAGTTGGATCTTATTTTTTATTGTAATAAGATAGTGGTTATAAAAGATATTTTATATGTACCTGGATTCAGTGGGAGAGCTGGATCTTATTTTTTATTGTTATAAGATATTGGTTATAAAAGATATTTTATATGTACCTGGATTTCGTTAGATTTTGACTTTAGTTGCAAAACTAATAAATCAAGGATATTATGTATCTTTTCATTCTGGTATTTCTATCAGTAGAGATGGAGAAATTTTATATACTGGACACATGTATGGAAATCTATTCTTTTTAAACCCTACTAACAACCAATCAAATAACGCTCAGTCGGAACCTTTAACCAAAAAGAGAAAGACCAATGTCAACGATTCATATATTTGGCATCTAAGGTTGGGTCATATTAACCCAACCAGGATTCAGAGGCTAATCCATGATGGGCCTTTGAGCTTAATAAGATTGGAAAGTTGACCTCAGTGTGAATCCTGCCTGATGGAAAAGATGACCAGAAGGTCATTTACACTAAAGGCGGATAGAGCCAATGAGGTGTTGAGTCTTGTTCACACTGATGTGTGTGGTCTATTGTCTACACCAGCTAGAGGAGGTTTTGAGTACTTCATCACTTTCACAAATGATTGTACAAGGTATAGTTACATTTACCTGATGAGACGCATGTCTGACTCTTTTGACAAGTTCAAGGAGTTTAAGGCTGAAGTGGAGCATCGGACAAGTAAATTAATCAAAACCTTACGATCGGATCGTGGTAGGGAGTACCTCCTAGGTGAATTTAAGGATTACATGGTATATCATGGGATAGTATCTCAGTTCTCTGCCCCGGGAACACCCCAGCAGAACGGAGTAGCTGAGAGAAGGAATAGGACATTGATGGAAATGGTCCGAATCATGATGTCTCTTGCTACTCTTTTAGTGTCCTTTTGGGGATATGCCCTGGAGACAGCGGCATATATTCTGAACTTGGTGCCTTCCAAGTCAGTACTTAGGACTCCCTATGAGATGTGGACGGGGCATAAGCCAAGTCTGAATCAACTCAGGATTTGGGGTTGTCCAGCTTATGTACTGCTCAATGGAGACAAGTTGGAATCAAGATCAGAATTATATTATTTTCTTGGGTATCTAAAAGGGACAAAGGGATGTTACTTTTATCATTCTAAGGAGCAGAAGGAACTAGTAAGTATCAATGCTAGATACTTGGAAGATGATTAAAGTACTTCACTAAAGGTTCAACAAGGTCGAAACTTGAGGAGAAGTTATCTACGAAATCAACTTCTTCTGACCCGATTGTGGAACAAGAAGAGGCACAATCTCAAGGGCCTGTAGTGGGAGAGTGTCTAGGGTTCCGGATATATGTACTGGAGAAGCCTTTGAGCTAGTCTCCGACCAGCAAGAATAAGACCCCACTAGATACGAGGAGGCTATTGCTGATGCTGATGCAAATCTATGGCATGAAGCAATGAAAGCTGAGATTGAGTCCATGTACTTCAATCAGGTTTGGGATCTTGTAACTTCACCTGAAGTGATAAAACCCATTGGGTGTAAATGGGTGTACAAGAGAATGAGGGGAGCGGACGGGAAGGTGGAAACCTTCAAAGCTAAGCTTGTGGCGAAATGGTATACTCTGAAAGAGGGAATCGACCATAAGGAAATCTTTTTCCCGATAGCCATGCTTAAATCCATCCGTATCCTCATTGCCATCACATGTCACTATGACTATGAGATATGACAAATGGATGTCAAGACGGCATTCTTCAATGGCCATTTTAACGAAGATATCTATATGTCCCAACCGGACGGCTTTATTGCTGAAGGCCAAGAACATATGGTTTGCAAGTTTAAGAAGCCTATTTATGGACTGAAGCAGGCATTGAGAACATGGAACATTCGTTTTGATGTGACTGTAAAATCTTATGATTTTATTCAAAACGAAGATAAACCATGTATGTATAGGAAACTTGAAGGCATTAATGTTGTTTTTCTTGTCCTATATGTGGATGACATTCTACTTATTGGAAATGATGTAGAGACATTGCCATCTATAAAGGTTTGGCTATCTAGTCAATTCAGTATGAAGGACTTGGGAGAAGCCAGCTATATTCTCAGGATTAGGCTTAATAGAAATAGGAAGCAGAGAATGTTAGGATTATCCCAAGCAACATACATTGACAAGATGCTGGCCAAGTACAGCATGGACTCATGCAAGGGAACTCTAATCCCTTGTAGACATGAGTTGTTATTTTCTTTAGGAGACTATCCTAAGTCTTAAGAAGAGAAGGACAGAATGAGTAGGATTCCCTACGCTTCGGCTGTGGGAAGTCTCATGTACGCCATGCTATGTACTAGGCCAGATATCTGCCTTGCCATTGGCTTAGTTAGCATATATTAGTCAAACCCTGGGGAGGTTCATTGGCAAGCTGTAATGCATATTCTCAAGTACTTCAAGGGAACGAGAGATTATATGCTAGTTTACAGGACTGATGATTTGGTTCCTACAGGATACACAGACTCAGACTTCCAGGCGAGTAATGATGAGAGAAAATCTACTAGTGGATATGTCTTCACCTTATCTGGAGAAGTATCAAGCAATCATTCATTGCTGACTCAACCATGGAAGCTGAGTATGTGGCAGCTTCAGAACTTGGAGTTGTACCACATATAGATAGGCCGAATGTGATGTATTGCAACAACACTGGAGCAGCATCGCAATCTAAGAAACCTCGGAACCACAAGAAGGGGAAACACATCGAGAGGAAGTACCACCTGATCCGGGATTTCATCCAGAGACAGAAAGTCGTGGTGGAACATATTGCCTTAAAAAATAATCTAGCAGATCCATTCACCAAGCCTTTGGCTGAAAGAGTTTTCAAGAGACACTTAGACGCCATAGGGGTAGGCACCTATGGACTTACCCAGTCTTAGAGTGCAAGTGGGAGATTGTTGGATTGTATACCCTCTTAGACTAGGTTTCTAATATAAAATTGAATATTTTAATGAAAGAATTTATTTTCAGAAATTGTTTGTGAATTTATTTTTTGTTTGTGCACAATTTCGTTTGGAACAGACCCACGGTGCTTAAATAAGTGATCCATGTGAATGGTATTCTTTCATAGTGAGGTATGGATCACAGGTTATTTCACACATAAACATTTGTTCTTTACCTATTGATGAGAATGAGAATCTCATCATGTTTAGGTTATTATGTTATAAATTCCAAATGGGGAGTGGCTTACCTTTAGCCAGTGAGTAGTCCACTCACTTCATGACATAAGTGTATTTCGAATACGTAGGACAGGACCTGTAGTAGTAGTTTCTAAAAGTACTATATGATAGAAACCTAGACTACTACCGCTACAGCGTGAACTAATGCTCTACGACTTGAGTATGGGTTGGTGGTTTGACGAAGCTGTAAGCATATGCTTTGATATGCTATAGTTGGGGTTCTATAGTAGAACAAATATACTTGTGGATTGAATATATGTAACTAGTTAGTTAAGACAGACTCGTAGAAGATAGTTTCTACACTATATCGCCTCTTGTGGTCGTCTGACATGCCAGTCTCATCAATAGGTTAAGAACAAAAGTTTATGTGTTAAATAACCCGTAATCCATACCTTACTGTGAAAGACCACCATTCACATGGATCACTTATTTAAACACAATGGGTCTGTTCCAAACGAAAATTGTTCACAAACAAAAAGTAAATTCACAAATAATTTCTGAAAATAAATTCTTTTATTAAAATATTTGATTTTATATCAGAAACCTAGTCTATGAGGGCATACAATCCAACAATCTCCCATTTGCACTCTAAGACTAGGTAAGTCCATAGGTGCCCACCCCTATGGCGTCTAAGTGTCTCTTAAAGACTCTCTCAGCTAAAGGGTTGGTGAATGGATCTGCTAGATTGTTTTCTGAGGTAATATGTTCCACCACAACTTCCCGTCTCTAGATGAAATCCCAGATCAGGTGGTACTTCCTCTCGATGTGTTTTCCCTTCTTGTTGTTCCAAGGCTCCTTAGATTGCGATACTGCTCCAGTATTGTCGCAATACATCACAATCAGCCTGTCCATATGTGGTACAACTCCAAGTTCTGAAAGAAATTTTCGGAGCCAGACTGCTTCCTTGGATGCCTCCGAAGCTGCCACATACTCTGCTTCCATAGTTGAGTCAGCAATACAAGACTGCTTGATACTCCTCCATGAAATTGCTCCTCCAGACAAGGTGAAGACATATCCACTAGTGGATTTTCTCTTATCCTTATCCGCTTGGAAGTCTGAGTCTGTGTATCCTGTAGGAACCAAATCATCAGCCTGGTAAACCAGCATATAATCTCTCGTTCCCTTGAGGTACTTGAAAATATGCTTTACAACTTGCTAATGAACCTCCCCGGGGTTTAACTAATATCTGCCAACTAAGCCCAGGGCAAAGCAGATATCTGGCCTAGTACACAGCATGGCATACATGAGTCTTCCCACAGCCGAAGCGTAAGGAATCCTACACATTCTGTCCTTTTCTTCTTGAGACTTAGGACAGTCATTCGAAGAAAATGACAACCCATGCCTGCAAGGGATTAGAGCTCCCTTGCATGAGTCCATGCTGTACTTGGCCAGCATCTTGTCAATGTATGTTGCTTGGGATAATCCTAACATTCTCTGCTTCCTATTTCTAAGGAGCCTAATCCTGAGAATGTAGCTGGCTTCTCCCAAGTCCTTCATACTGAATTGACTAGACAACAAAACCTTTGTAGATGACAATGTCCCTACATCATTTCCAATGAGTAGAATATCATCCACATACAGGACAAGAAAAACCACATTAATGCCTTCAAGTTTCCTGTACACGCATGGTTCATCTTCGTTTTGAATAAAACCATAAGACTTTACAGTCTTATCAAAACGAATGTTACATGCTCTCGATACCTGCTTAAGTCCATAAATGGACTTCTTAAGCTTGCAAACCATATGTTCCTGGCCTTCAGCAATGAAGCCTTCCGGTTGGGACATATAGATGTCTTCGCTAACATGGCCATTTAAGAATGCCGTCTTGACATCCATTTGCCATATCTCGTAGTCATAGTGACATGCGATGGCAAGGAGGATGCGGATGGATTTAAGCATGGCTATTGGGGAAAAGGTTTCCTCATAGTCAATTCTCTCTTTCTGAGTATACCTTTTCGCCACAAGCCTAGCTTTGAAGGTTTCCACCTTCCCATCCGCTCCCCTCTTTCTCTTGTACACCCACTTGCACCCAATGGGTTTTATCCCTTCAGGTGAAGCTACAAGATCCCAAACCTGATTGAGGTACATAGACTTAATCTTGGCTTTCATTACTTCATGCCACAGATTTGCATCAGCATCAGCAATAGCCTCCTCGTATCTAGTGGGGTCTTGTTCCTGATGGTCGGAGACCAGCTCAAAGGCTTCTCCTGTCCATCTATTTAGAACCCTAGACACTCTCATACTATGACGAGGCTCTATTTGCACAGGCACTTGAGGCTGTGCCTCTTCTTATTCCAGAATCGGGTCAAAAGAAGTTGATTCCGTAGATAACTTCTCCTCAAGTTCCAACCTCGTAGAACCTATAGTGGAAGTACTTTAATCATCTTCCAAGAATCTAACATTGGTACTGACTAGTACCTTCTGCTCCTTAGGATGATAAAAGTAACCTTCTTTTGTCCCTTTTGGATAGCCAACAAAATAGCATAATTCTGATCTTGGTTCCAATTTGTCTCCCTTGACCAGTACATAAACTGGACATCCCCAAATCATGAGATGATTCAGACTTGGCTTACGCCCAGTCCACATCTCATAGGGAGTCCTAGGTACTGACTTGGAAGGCACCAAGTTCAGAATATATGCCACTGTCTCCAGGGCATATCCGCAAAAGGACACTGGAAGAGTAGCATGAGATATCATTCTTCGGACCATTTCCATCAATGTTCTGTTCCTTCTCTCAGATACTCCGTTATGCTAGGGTGTTTCCGGCGTAGAGAGCTAGAATACTATCCCATGATGTACCATGTAGTCCTTGAATTCACCTAGGAGGTACTCTCCACCACGATCCAATCGTAGGGTTTTGATTAATTTACCTGTCCGACGCTCCACTTTAGCCTTAAACTCCTTGAAATTGTTAAAAGAGTCAGACTTGCGTCTCATCAGGTAAATGTAACCATACCTCATACAATCATCCATGAAAGTGATGAAGTACTCAAAACCTCCTCTTGCTGGTGTAGACAACGAACCACACACATCAGTGTGAACAAGACTTAACACCTCCTTGGCTCTATCCGCCTTTGGTGTAAATGACCTTTTGGTCATCTTTCCCATCAGGCAGGATTCACACTGAGGCCAACTTTCCAATCTCAATGAGCCCAAAAGCCCATCATGGATTAGCCTCTGAATCCTAGTTGAGTTAATATGACCCAACCTTAGATGCCAAATGTATGAATCATTGATATTGGTCTTTCTCTTCTTAGTTAAAGGTTCAGATTGAGCGTTATTTGATTGGTTGTTAATAGGGTTTAAAAAGAACAGATTTCCATACATGTGCCTAGTACATAAAATTTCTCCATCTAAATTGATAGAAATACCAGAATGGAAAGATACAGAATATCCTTGATTAAAAAGTTTTGCAATTGAAATCAAATTCTGACAAAAACCAGGTACATATAAAATATCTTTTAAAACCACTATCTTATTACAATAAAAAATAAGATCCAGCTCTCCCACTGCAAGGGCCCAGACTTGTGCTCCATTACCCACTCGAAGCCCATGTTTGCCCTTCTTAAGCCTTCTTATCTTTCTAAACCCCTGCAAGGAGTTACAGATATGATCAGTGGCTCCTGAATCAACAATCCAAGTGGAAGTTAATCCTACCGTTGATATGGACTCTAGATGGAAAATATTACCTGCGGGGCTTTTCTTGGTCTGAAGATCTGGACACTCCTTTTTCCAGTGTCCCTTCTTCCCACATTTGAAGCACTTGCCCTTTGGTTTGTCCTTGGGCTGGTTCTTGGGCTGGGCTGCTACATTCCCCTTATTCCTCTTAAACTTTCTGGGTTTAGGCCCATTTCTTGAGGAAGAAGCCTTAGCAATCATGGCCTTTGACTGCGGCTTCATGACCTTCTCCGCCATCTGGAGCTCCTTCATCAATTCAGTTAAACTCATGTTCAACTTGTTCATGTTATAGTTTAACTTGAACTGAGTGAAGGAGCCTGGTAGAGATTTAAGAACCATGTCCACTTGGCTCTTGGGGTCAATGACAGCCCCTAAGATTTTTGCCTCCTCGAAAGCAGCAATCATCTTGAGCATATGCTCTCGGACTGATGCTCCTTCAGCCATCTTACTGTTAACAATAGTTCGAAGAGCCTCCTGCCTTGCGGGCCAGCTCTTGTCCGCGAATATAGTAGCCAATGATTGACTGATGTCATATGCAAAAGCCATGTGCTCGTGTTTTGATTGGAGCACATTAGATATGGAAGCTAACATAAAGGAACGTGCCATTTCGTCAGTTTTCTTCCACGCCTTCTCAGCCTCTCGCTCTTCGGTGGTGGAACCTTCCCCGATAACAAGGCAGGTCTCGTAAAGGACATACTTATACTTCTCAGCTGTAAGTATTATGTCCAGGTTCCTTTTCCAGTCCACATAATTTGGACCCGTTAACTTATTCTTCCTGAGAATAACGGCCAATGGACTAAAAGAACCTCCCACTATTTCTGAAAATCGAAAAATAAAAGAAAGAATTTAGTTTGTGAAAATAAAATAAAATTTTTGCACTGAAAATAATTTGTCTCTTAGGAAAACTGACATAACTTCTTGGGAAGATTAACAGTTTCCTAAGCTAAGTGTATTGACCACCACAAATTAATTTCCCTTCTAGGTAATGATCTAGAGGATAACTCCATCGTGGGATGGCCGTTTCCTCTCATTTTCTATGGACATACCTCGCACTTTGTCATCCAACGTGGGCTGGCCGATCATAGTACGTGCCCCGGGTTATTAATTACATTCTTCCATTAGATCTAGATAGTTGTGGTATCCTCATCCTATACGAGTTCACTCCCAAGGTGACGTGAGGGGACCCACAATCTCTAATGAGGACCGTGATGGAAGCCGTGGGGCCGTTGGAAACCCTCCCACTTTGTCTTTTAAAATAAAGGTTTTTTGGAAAAATATCCTTTTGAAATTTCCATTAAGTTTTTCTTAACTCAAAAATAAAATATCCAAGTCCATTAAAATCTCTATGTCAAGGCTTATATCCTTTGAGAGATTTTCTCCATGGACTAATTTTATTTAAGTTAAAACTTAATAATTTCAAAAATTTTCCAATTAAAACTTTCTAGAGACATTGGTATCAAGTTTATTTGACAAAATCATTTTTCTAGTCCAAAACAAAACAAAATGGCTCTCCATTTTAATTTACAAAAATATCTAAATCCAATATATTTTCTATGTCAAGGATTAAATCCTTTGAGACAATATTCAAGGATTAATTTTTGTACAAATTAAAATAACAATTTAATTTTTGAAGAAAAATATTTTTCTTGTCAAAAGTGTTCCCAAAGACTTTCGTCTTTGAGAAAAAGCGCACATAGGTACATAAAAAAAAATAGCATGGTAGAAAACAGTAAACGTTTTCATGCTTTTCTATTTTTTAAACTTAAGTGCCCAAATAATAGAATTAAACACATTAATTAATTAATTAATTATCTCGTTTAATCCTAAAATCCCTTACTAATATTTTTCATGCAAATATATTCCAAGAATATAAATATTGCAGAAATATTAACTTCGCCTGGTATGGGACCCAAAACGAAAAAGAGAAAAAAAATTGCAAAAAATAGTTACCGGTCCACGTGCACCCAAGGCACCGGATCCGGGCCCATTTGGCCTGCGGTCCACCGCGCGTCCGGTGCACCAGCCATACCAGAACTTCAGCATCCAACCCACGTAGCAGCCGCCCGCCCGTTAGCCCGCCCGCTGACCTGCGCCCACGACCCGGTGCCTCTCTTACTGCATGGCCCGCGAGTCGGCCCGACAACCCGCGCGCGACCCGGGCAATTGAATTGCATTTCAATTGCAATTCTGCAATTGAAAAGGCTTGGAATTAAAAGAAATCGGCTCGGCTTAGGTGGCTCAAGGGCAGCGGCTCGTGACACATAACAGTGGCAGCTCGGTGGCTTAGGAACAGTGCTTCTTCCCCGCGATAAGTTTCTCTGTTCTGTCTGCGGATTTTCCATTTTTTTTCACTTCCTTTTGCTTCCTTGGACATTTTTCATATCAAAATCTCATCCAAAACAAAACTACAACCGCCTATACCCATTTAAATTGGGTTTACACGATTAAAACATCAAAGCCTAAAAAAAAAAAATTTACAGAGGCCTATGCTTCAACAGTGAAGCTCACAGAGATGCTATCCCATACCAAAGCAGCGAAGGATCACAGTTAATCACACATAACTGTCGGATTTTATTAACTAGCATACAGGCTTCCTATATGTGCAAATATCTTCATGTCTCTGATACCAATTGAAGATAAAATTGCAAGCGAAACATAGCCAAAAAGACAGCCAAGGAACAACAAAAAATGCAGCACTCCTGCGTGAAGAAGAAAAAGGGGCAAAAAAAATATTTTCTCATTACCTCTTCTTCTTGTTCTCAAAATCGGCTGAACTGGAATATGTTGAACTGGGGTAGGCATGCTCGTGGAAACTTCTGGTGCAATTCCTGCAAGCCTTCTACTTCGTCTTTGCATGTAGATGAACGCCTAGCTTTCAATCTTCCAGTATATGGCCTGCCTAATATCGTTTTGGTGAAACAACCTAGGGGCCAAAGAATATTTTCTGGAGAGGGAGAGGAAAAAACGTCTGGTATTTTTCCACAGAGATGGAGCACTGGAAAAATAACGTTATTTACTTTTCTTCTGTTTAACCTAAATAAAACCCTAGGTTAAATTGGATTGGGCCATTGGACTCTTAGTTTAACCTTTTTGGGCTTAATTCAATATTCTAACTAAAACCAAATAAATGGCCCAATTAATAAATAATTAATTTTTCAGCCCAAATAAACCAATCCAATTAATTAAGCCTATATTAGTTTAGTCCAAGGTTAATCTTTAATTATTCAAACTGTGCCAAAGCCCTGAATAATTAAGTAACCCACCAAAATAATTTAATTAATTCTCTCTCTCCATGGACCTTTATTTTATTCTAGCCCAATAATTAAATTAGGCTACTTAAATAAAATAAATTCTATTTAATTTAAGATCAATTCTTTAGCTCGTATTTAATTAGGACTCACGGTCTATACTGAGGATCAAAAGACACACCGCATTGGCTACTAAAATGACCAAAATACCCATGCCATAAAAATAGCTATATTTTACATTTTAAATATTTCCTAATATCACCATAAGGAAATATTGACCCCAAGGACAATGCTGTGTTAGCAAAGTCTCCGACCTACAGGTGAAATGACTAAAATACCCCTCTACACATCGCCGTACATTTAGAGAGGAAGAAGTGTACTAACACCCCTCTAAATGACATCTACCATCCTTAGGCTTCTAGTCCAATGATCCACAACTTCCTGGAGTGTTTCCGCTTTCCAAGGGAGCTACCCTAAAGTAAACATCCAAGTCATGTTTCCCAGGGCCCTGGACATTTTAGACCATTCGAACAATCACAAGGGGCGATATAGTGCAGAAACTATCTTGTAAAAGTCTGTCTTAACTAACTTGTCACACATACCCAACATGCAAGTATATTGGCCCTACGATAGAACCTCAACTATAGCAAATTAAAGGATATGCTACCAGCTTCGCCAGACCACCAACTCATACTCAAGTCATAGAGTACTAGTCCACGCTGTAGCGGTAGTAGTCTAGGTTTCTATCATATAGTACTTTTAGAAACCACTACTACAGGTCCTGTCCTACGTATTCAAAATACGCTTATGTCATGAAGTGAGTGGACTACTCACTGGCTAAAGGTAAGCCATTCCCCATTTGGAATTCATAACATAATAACCTAAACATGATGAGATTCACCAGTCTCATCAAGAGGTCAAGAACAAAAGTTTATGTGTTAAATAACCCGTGATCTATACCTTACTGTGAAAGACCACCATTCACATGGACCACTTATTTAAACACAATGGGTCTGTTCTAAATGAAAATTGTGCACAAACAAAAAGTAAATTCACAAACAATTTCTAAAAATAAATTCTTTTATTAAAATATTTGATTTTACATCAGAAATCTAGTCTAAGAGGGCATACAATCCAACACTAAAATGTCCTAGGCTCTAGGAAACATGACTCGGTTGTTTGCTTTAGGGTAGCTCCCTTAGAAAGTTGAAACACTCCTGGAAGTCGTGGATCATTAGACTAGAAGCCTAAGGATGGTAGATGTCATTTAGAGGGGTGTTAGTACACTTCTTCCTCTCTAAATGTACGACGATGTGTAGAGGGGTATTTTAGTCATTTCACCTGTAGGTGAGAGACTTTGCTAATGTAGCATTGTCCTTGTGGTCAATATTTCCTTATGGTGATATTAGAAAATATTTAAAATTCAAAATACAGCTATTTATATAGCAGGGGTATTTTGGTCATTTTAGAAGCTAAGGTGATGTGTCTTTTTTGTCATCAGAATAGCCCGTAAGTCCTAATTAATTTTTTGTTGAGGAATTAGTCTCAGTTCAAGTGGATTTTATTTATTTTATTTTATTCAGGATGTCTAATTTATTATTAGAATGGATTAAAATAAATAAATAAATAAAATAAAATAATAGGAGTTGAGAGAAATTAATTATCTGATTTTATTGGTTAATTAATTATTCAGAGCCTAGGTCCAATTTGAATAATTAAGAAATTAACCTAGGCTTAAACTAAGGGAAAATAATTAATGCTTAATTATTTATTGGGTTATTTATACAAGCCCAAGAAATAAATAATTAAAGTTTAATTATTTTGGTTCATTTGGGCTCATTAATTATTTATTGAGTTATTTCTATAAGCCCAGGAAATAAATAATTAATTTTTATTATTTTGGGCCTTTTGGGCCCAAGAAAAATAATTAATATTATTTGGGCCCAATAGCTTGGACCGTAGGGTTTTTTCCAGATACGGTTTAGATGAGTTTAGGGTTAAGCCAAACTTATTCTCAGGAAAACATCTAGGTGGTTGAAATATAATATCCTGGGGGATATGTTTATCAAATATTTGAGACCTAGTTTTTGGCTAACAATAAACAAGTCTCTGGTGGAAAAAAATAACTCTAATCTCCCTCACTAATCTCTCTCTCACGCAGCTCTCCCTCTCTCACGTCTCCTTCATTCTCTTATTTTCTCCTTGGAGTTTTGCTAATCAATAGCAAGAGAACCAAAGAGATTAGAGACCACTCTTCTTCACTGTTGTGTTCACTGACAAGAAGTTAGGCAGTGGCATATTCTGAGAGCTGAAAAGCTTGGTATTCATGCAAACAAGGCGAAGTAGGAGGTTAGCGGGATTTCAACCGGAAGCTTCTTGAAGTGGGCAAGGCGAAGCTATTCCTGTCGTTCAATCCACTTCTATTCAACCTAGTACGGTTAAAGCATGCAAAGGTATGATCTTAACGCTTCTGTGCTTCTATTAAGGCTTGGGTTTTTTTCTCTCTGTTTTTTTCCCCGTGAGCATACTCCCCTGTTTTTCCTTCCCATCAAAATTCTCCTAAGGAGGGAAGGATGTGAAACCCCACCTAAAGCCAACCCTAGAGTAAGGGAGTTAGGATGCATATCATATTACTTTATATGAATATACATGTTTTTGAATGATTTTATGTTCTTTAGAATTATGATTTATAGGCTAAAAGGCTTAGTTATGCTTATTGAGTAGGAAAGTGTAAAATGGTAAATTTGCTTGAAGTCAAAATAAGAAGATAGCTTAAGGATTAAATAAGAAGAATATTTGAGAGAGAAAATAAGAACAGGAGTTGTTGTGGTTTAGTGGTTAGAGTTTTGGAATTAATCTCTAAGGTCATGAGTTCAAATCCCATCATTTAAGTTTTATCATGATTATTTTAATTTAAGGTTGGATTTTCATCCTATAAGTAAAAATAGGAGTGTTGTCCAAGAGGAGCCATGAAGAGAATGTTCTAATCCTATTCTTATATCCTAAAAAGAATTCTTAAGGGATTCATGTCCTTTTATTCCCTAACTTACCCAAAACTCTTTACCAATTAAGTTTTTTCAAAATTTATCCAAATCTATGGTTTTAATTCCAGAAAATTCAGCAAGGATTCTTAGCTTTGGAAATTTCGAAAATGATTCCTACAGGTTGGAGATTAGACTGAAAATGGGGAAGCAGTTAAGTAAGGTTCCCAAGAGAAATTAATCTCCATAGTTGAACCTTAAAACTCCACTCCATAGTGTTCATCTTCTCCATGGAAGAAATCTGAAATTTTTCCAGATTCTTGAGCAACCTAACCTTTGAAAATCTTAGCCATCTTCCTTACTCAATTGCTTCCAAAAAAATGGTCAACTTATTTAGCTTGAAGACTAAAATTATTTTGCTAAAAACTGGACTGCACAAAGCTATAAGAATAAAACGAGAAAGAAGGAAAAAGGAAGAAGTGTACTAACACCCCTCTAAATGACTAAAATATCCCTCTATACATCGCCGTACATTTAGAGAGGAAGAAGTGTACTAACACCCCTCTAAATGACATCTACCATCCTTAGGCTTCTAGTCCAATGATTCTTGACTTCCTAGAGTGTTTCCACTTTCCAAGGGAGCTACCCTAAAGCAAACATCCGAGTCATGTTTCCTAGGGCCCTGGACATTTCAGACCATTTAGACAACCACAAGAGGCGATATAGTGCAGAAACTATCTTGTACAAGTCTATCTTAACTAACTAGTTACATATACCCAATACACAAGTATATTGGTTCTACTATAGAACTTCAACTATAGCATATCAAAGCATATGCTTCCAATTTCGTCAGATCACCAACTCATACTTAAGTCGTAGAGTACTAGTCCACACTGTAACTGTAGTCGTCTAGGTTTCTATCATATAGTACTTTTAGAAACCACTACTACAAGTCCTATCCTACGTATTCGAAATACGCTTATGCCATGAAATGAGTGGACTACTCACTGGCTAAAGGTAAGCCATTCCCTATTTAGAATTCATAACATAATAACCTAAACATGATGAGAATTCCTATCTCATCAATAGGTTAAGAACAAATGTTTATGTGTTAAATAACCCGTGATCCATACCTTATTGTAAAAGACCACCATTCACATGGATCACTTATTTAAACACAATGGGTCTGTTCCAAACGAAAATTATGCACAAACAAAAAATAAATTCACAAACACTTTCTGAAAATAAATTCTTTTATTAAAATATTCGATTTTATATCAGAAACCTAATCTAAGAGGGCATATAATCCAACACTGATATCAATAAGAGTTGTATAAGTATAGTTAGGTATTTAGCATTTATTCTTTGTACTCTCCCTAGGTGGGATTAGGTTAAATTGATTTGGACAACAACATATTTTATCTATAAGATGAAAGAAAGCAAGTAAGTCCTTGTATGAAACTATTTATTGGAAAATGAAATATTGCAAGTCATGTTTGAATGTTGTTGAGGCACCGATAATGTGCACCTAAAATGCAACAACAGTTACTACTTTCCTCTTTCATACGAACACTTTCTTTTGCTTCCTCAAACAAAACATTTTGAACTAACTATAGTTTTCCAACTAAAAATTTCGTTATTTTGAAATAAAAGATTCAAACTAAAAGTGTTGGACCATGTTTGCAAATTTTCCAAGGAGCAAGTTGCTTTGAGAATTTTCCTTGTATGAAATGACAAGCATTGAGTTCTCAATAATGGTAGGTTAGCTAGGGCTAGCATAGTAAAGTTAGAGTAAGTCTTCCAATGGAGGCCTCATCAGGGAGATAAGCTCTTTCAGAACAAGGTGTTAGTCTTACTTAATCAAGTCGGTCTAAGCTAGCAACTCTATCCAAGTAGACTATTCCTGGAAATGGACAATCGGTAGCAAGGGTGTAGAGATAGAGGAATATCTCATCCAGTAGTCCAATCACCTTCCTGGGTTGTGATGGTGGGTTTCACAGTACCTGATCATGATGTAGGGTTTCATAGTTGCTTTTATGTTGAGTGGTTTTTTTCTTTCTTAAATGTGCAGTTTTATTCCATGGAATGAATGTAAAACACACACCACTCTATGTTCACAAATGGTTTGATGGGACTTGTAACCTTTACTTATATTTTGTTTGAAGCTGCATACATGAAAATTCTCTTCAAATTATTATATGCACACACAATACTTACTGGGAGTAATTCTCAATTAATTTTATATCGTGGTTTCAAGAAGATCCTGCATTGAAGGTTGAGAGTGCCTTGAGACTTGAAGATTTATTTATGATTTATGATCGTAATTTCTTTTCAGAATTCTGATTTAAGGTTTTGAGACTTGTATGAGTTTTGATTGAGCTGTAATAAGTATTGAAATTTGTTCATTTCTTTTTATTTTCTTTTCACCTAGTTATAAAAACCCCTTATCTTAAGGACAGGGTGATATCTCGCCCTTTTTGGAGAACACCAGTAGTGCGGTGTTATAAATGGTATCAGAGCCTTGTTTAGGCTACATGCATACTTTTGTTTGGACTTATCTCTTTAGGAATTTTAATCTTTTTCTAACCTAAGCGGTTCATATTATAAGATGGTTAGAATGTATAGAACTGAAAGGAAGACCATGAATGGGCAATCCCGGCATCCACTAATTTGTATTCAACAACTTAGTCCACTATCATATGAATTTGAGCTTGAACCTGAACCACCCCTGGAGAAAAACAGTGAAGATGAGATCTAAATCATTGAAGCACCACCTGCACCTATAATTGACCTAGTTTCTAATCATGAGGATGATGGTGATATTATGGAGTATGTCTCAATCCCACCTATTCCAGAGATTGACTGAACAACAGAGAGTGATGATCTGAGAAAGATAGACTATAAACATGGCATCTTAATGTACCCCAACCAAGTCATTTTGATGTTGGGGAGGGTTCTAGAAGACCTAGTAAGAAACCTATAATTTTTGGATTTGATAAAGGTGCGGGGATAGACCTTTCTAAAAAAATGAGAGGGTGATTATATGAAACTAATACCAAAGATTCTGATGAGGAGTAGAAGGTTGTAGGTTTTCTTAATTGAAGACTAATTGCTTTTCTGGGTATTGCAATAAGTTTATCGGTAAGAAAATTATGCTATGCTTGTTATTTCCTTTCAAAGGATTTTATGTTTTGAAATAAGGGTATCTTAACGTTTCCCACCCTTTTTTGCAAAAATTACATTGATCTTTTCATCTATTTAATGTTCATTTTATCTCTTAGATATTTTATAGGTTTTATAACTTTAGAATGGTGCAATAATATGCATGAAATCTATCACGAGATTTTGCATATATACATAACGTTTTAGAAACTTTTCTACATACTCATCTATTGGTGCATTGTTAGTAGAATAGCCCCAAAGTGTCATGCTTTTACAACCATCAGAAGAATCTCAGAGCTAAAACTGATATCTTTTGAATATGAGACCACCTAGCTATCAACACCAAATGAGGAAGGAGAATATAAACATAAGAAAGAAGTGGAATTAGAAGTACACATAGAATTGACTTTAGGCCAAGCCTTCAACAAAATAACTGAGATCCTATAGACTCTATCACAACATAGAACCCTGAGGGGAAATGATGAGGTACTGGAAAGGTTCTTGAAGTTCTAACCTCCCACCTTCCTAGGAGAGGCAGAACAAGATCAAAAAGTGAAGTAATAGGTTGAACAAATAGAGGACATATTCACTACTCTGTAGTACACATAGAAAAAAATGGCTAAGTTTGTAGCCTTTAGGTTGAGAGGACCCACCGTGCATGGTACCAATGCATTAAAGATGACTGGGAAGTGACTGACTAGGACTAGGCTTAGAATAACTACATCGAGGCTTTTAAGGCAAAGTATATTCCATAGTGGATAGTGGAAAAAATGGACGATGATTTCTAGAACCTAGGATGGGGAAGCATGTTTGTGGCTCAGTATGTCATATAATTCAATGAGCTATTAAAGTGCTACTAGAGATTAGTTGACACTGAGCGAACAAAACTAGGTACTTTGTCAAGTGATTAAGACTGGAGCTGAGGAGAGCTTTAGCTCCTTTTCTACTACTACATACTCAGTAGCAGTGGATCTAGCTACTAGCATTGAGAAGGAGAACAGGAATAGAATGGCCCAAAAAACTTTCCAGCCACCAAGACATCCTATGAGGCAACAAACTAAAAAATGACCTGCTAATCTAGAGTGGCAGAATAAGGGAAAGTAAGCCTGCGCTGTACTAGTAGGCCTAGCACAGAAGTTGCCAACTCATTATTGTTGTGGCAAGTAAGGTCATGTAGAGAAGGACTGTTGATCCACAAGCACTATCAAAATATGCTACAACTGTGGGGACACAATTTATCTCCGAAATGGCTGTCCCAAACTATTAAGGATTGGTAAAGGAGCCTAGCTTAACCTGTTGGAAATAACAAAATGAATAATTCTAGAGCATAAGGAAGTGGAGCGCAGAAGCCTCAAGTGAAATCAAATGTTTTTGTACTAAATCAAAAGAAGGTTAGGTCTGATACGGCTATAGTCAAAGGTGCGCTCATTATCCGAGACTGCACTACTAATAATTTAATAGATCCTAGATTTGCATATTCATATGTGAATAAGGATTGTGCATGTCATTTAGGTTGGGTCGAGATAGAATTACCCTATAATTTTTTGGTAAGTAGACCATTACGGAAGTCATTAAAAGTAACAAGATATATTCAAGATTGTCATTGAAAGTGGGAAGAGAAAATTTAGGAATAGATCTTGCAGTGCTACCTATTGAAGATTATGACTTAATTCTAGGAATGGATTGGTTAGCAAAACATAGTGCTAGGGGTCGATTGTAAAAGTATAGTGGTACAATTCATCCAACCCAAACATGATGTAATAGAATTTAATGGGAGTCGCGTGAATGAATTAAAATTCCGAATGGCTAGAACTAAGGCCTGAAGTTATTGAGATAAGATTGTCAGAAATATTGATAAACAAACCAAAGGATCAGTGTACTTTGGAAAATACAGATGTAATGAAGGAGTTTCCCGACGTATTTACAACAGAACTCATTTTCCTTCCTCTTTCGCAAGAAGTTGAGTTCAAGATAGATCTAATTCCTAGTGTAGAACCAGTGTTAAGAATGTTGTACCTGATGGCCCTTATAGAATTAAAGGAATTAAATAAACAATTAGAATAATTAGTAATGCAAGGATACATAGGATCCAGTACCTCACCCTTGAAAGCTCTTGTACATTTTGTGAAGAAAAAGATAGGATATTAAGGCTCTGTATTGACTACAGAGGATTGAATGCTCTAACAATTAAAAGTAAATGTCCTCAATCAATGATTCATGAACTATTTGATCAACTTCAAGGATCAAGCTGTTACTCAATGTTGGATCTAAGACAAGGCTATTACCAAGTCAGGAATAAAGAGAAAGATATTCATATTTCCAAGACGACCTTTAACACCAGATATGGTTGCCACAAATTTATGATAATGTCATTTGGGGTAACTAATGGACTAATAATATTCATGGATCTAATGCATCAGGTTTTTAAACCTGCTTTGACAAATTCATAGTAGTATTCATGGATAATATACTCATCTATTCCAAAAGTCCAGAAGATCACGAGGAGCTTTTAAGATTAGTACTGGAGAGACTAAGGAAACACAAGCTTTACACAAAATTTAGCATAAGTAAATTTTAGCTAGACTCACTGCTGTTTCTTAGCCATGTGGCATCAAAAGATGGAATTAAGGTAGACCCAACTAAAGTGGAATCCATCTCCAGTTGGAAGTAACAAGAAAATATAACAAAAATTAGAGGTTTCTTAGGACTAGCTAGATATTATTATCGGTTCATCAACGGATTCTCAACTATGGCATTACTCATGACTCGATTATGGAGAAAAGATGTACCCTTTGGTTGGAACGGGATGTGCGAGAAGAGTTTCCAAGAGATTAAGCAGAGAATAATGACGGCACCTATATGGACTTTGTTAGAGAAGAATAAATCGTATGCTCTATACACAGATGCATCGAAGGAAGGGTTATGAGTACTGTCGATCCAAGACAGGAAGGTTATAGCTTATACATCCCGTGTAATACCCTGTATTTTCACATTTCAGTTGGTGACTACTTTCGATAGGATGAGAATTTGAATTAGTAGCCAGAACAAGAAATGATCAATATAATAAAATAAACGTTTTGGTGCGATAAAAATATTTACGGACATTATTGGAATTTTGAAATTATAGGGACCTAGATTGAATTTTTAGATTGTTCTACCCAAACATTTGTACTTTAATTGGTGACTACTTTATATGGAGTAAAAATTTGGGTATAAACCCAAACCCAGAATAAAAGTTGATCAACACGATGAGGTGCACATTTTGGTATAACCTGAGCTATCGAGGGTATTACTATAATTTTTACCGCAAATTACAAAGAATTGAGAAAGAATTGAGAATTTTGATTCCTACTATTGAATTTAGTAACATTCATGGATTCTATTGGTGGAATAAAATATTTTCAATTACTGACCGAAAGTATAGTTATTTTTTGAGAAAATTCTAAAATACGGTCGAAATTCAATCAAGGAGCATATCATTATTGGTGGATAAAACCAAGTGTCAAAAAGAGTTTGGATGTATGAAAGATTTATATACATAAAGCTTAACAAATAAGGATTAAAGAATAATTAAAGAAATGAAAAACAAAAGATAAAATGACACTTTGATGGATGGCCCACAACTAACATTAATTGTTGGTTGACCATGTAACCAATTTGGTCACAAGAATGGCGACGGACATGAAGAAAACCCGGAAAGACAAGAATAAAACGAGAAAGAAGGAAAAAGGAAAGAAAAAGGAAGGAAAAATAGACAAAAAAATAGGGAGAAAATGCAAATGAGAGAGAAAATATAACACCCCACAACCTAGGCCCAATAGGGTCGGGGATGTCGCCCTGTCCAAAGGACAAGAGGTCTTTATAACTAGGACACGTAAACGAAAATTTAAAAAAAAATAATACTTTAAAATTCAACTTATTACAACGCAAATATTCAGGAACAAATCTAAAATAAATTGATTACTATCATTTCTCAAAATAACACATAGAATAAATAACATAAAGTCTTTAAAGCAGGCAACAAATCTAGCTACTCATCTCTACAGCAAGATCAACCTGAAATCATGGCATAAAAGGTGTTGAGATAAAAATCTCAGTAAGCCCGTGTGTGTTTTGAGTGTTTCAGGTAAAACAGTTCTTGTATGCAAGTTGTAAAAATTGTATAAGAGAAAGTGCTGGACAACAATAAATAAGGTTAAAAATAAAGAGTGGCGTTTTGCTTTTCAAATCATATGTGTGCACAATAAATACAACCACTCAAATGGGTAGCCTTGGATTACCACACGTTGGGCCCCATAACTAAG
>JANUWF010000278.1:0-34508 GCA_026120185.1 Voacanga thouarsii
CAAGTTATAAAGACCCCTTATATATTGGACGGGGCTACATCCCCGGCCTTGTTGGGCCTAGGTAGTGGGGTGTTACAGTTTTTTAGAGTTTTTGGTGTATGCACAGCTTGATCTCTGGCCATGAATCAAGCACGTAAACCGAGGAAAAAGAAAAAGTTCCAAGAACCATGCCAGCATGTGGAACACCCGTACGTCATACCGTGCAAAACAACGAAAGATTTCTGCTCTCAGAAGTTTTATAAAACAAAGGAAATTGTAACTCTGCAAAATGCCATCTCGTGTAGGAGTGTACGACCATGCCACCTCCTATACTAGTGTCAAGGAATTTTGGTATGAATTGTGCATGGCTCCAAGGCACGCTCGTGCATATATGCCATGCAAATTATGCAATTTCGCTAAACATTTTAAAAAGTCCTAAATCACTCCTATGGTCATAGAAACCTCCTAAATTCATTCAAGGACGGTTTAGAGACTCTATATAAAGGTGGAGGATGCCCAAATTTAGAATATACAACACAATACATATTTTTTTTCATATTTCTGAAGAAGAAAAACAACAAAAGAAGATCAAGAAGGAGAAGTTAGGAGGTAAGAAGAACTAAAGATTGTAGGCTTCCTATGTTTTATCTTTCAATCTTTCTGTTGTTTCTTCTTATTTCCAATCTTTAATGTTCTTTGGTTTTCTTTGTATTCAAGTGGGCTTCCCAAGTTTTATCTTTCAATCTTTCTCTAGTTCATTCTTATTTCTAATCTTTACTATTCTTTGATTTTCTTTGTATTCAAACAATTGAAAATTTTATTTATGTTTTTAAGCCTATGTTTTGTTATTAGTTCTTGATACTTTTGAGATTATTGTATTAAAGATTCTATACTTGATCATATTAGGATTACCTCCTAAGTATTCATTCAATTTCTATGTTCTTTTCCTATCAGTTGTGTTAATTTCTCTGATATTTAGGCCTAACATAGTTGAGAGGGCATAATTGAATGGCCAAGTTAATTGATCTTTTGATTGATTTTTTATGTAGCATCTAGTAGTTTGATTAAGTTAAGTTGCATCTTATGGCTTGATTAGATTAATTGGGAATTACATTGTGCAAAATGTTTGTTATTGAAGCTTATTGTTATATGCGATATGATATTGGTGATGCCTTCATATGCTTCTCAATTGAATTGTTTTCCTAATGCAAGATTAATCTAAATGGACGCTTAGTCATGAGTTAATCAATTAGCTTAGGTTAGAATTGAATTTGAGATTAGTTTGTAGCGCTTAGCAAAATTAATCTAACTTGGCAAGGATAGGGATTTGCAGTGCTTGGCGAAATCTTAAAACCAATTGCTCAAAATAGTCTAATACATAATAAGTTTTGACTTGATTTCATGACATATATCTAAGAACTTGATAATTGCTTAATTGGTCTTGAAGTTTAACTTTTTCTTATTTTTTAAATTTTTTAGGATTAGTTTTTTAAGTAATTTCCTATATTGATTTCCCCTGTTTATTTGTATATTGCATTGAATAATGTACCATTAGACTAAATTAGGTTAAGTGTTCACAAGAAATCATCATAAGAATGAGTTGCTTAATGTTTCTTATAGGGTATACTTCTCATGTTCCTTGTGTGATCGATATTTTACTTGCTACTATGTTCTGCTATTTATTTAGGAGTCGAGTTTAAAATTCATTGGTGCATAAAAACTACATTTTTAATGGCCCATATTTTTATGTCAAACTCTACTCATAACAAGAAGCCCAATTAAGAAAGTTAGTCCCACTAAGCCTGTTTTCTCGAGCACAGATCACAATGAATTATTCTGACTGGTTGTTGCCATTATCTATATATAAAATATGCAAAGTAATTAATTTTGAGGCCTTAATGAAAAACTCCCACTAAAAACATATAAAATTTTGAAACTTTAACATTTTGATGTTTCTTAGTGGGTAAATTTTTTTTTTTGTTTATAAATATTTTATTTTAATCATAAGTAAGCTATGACTTTAATCTTATAATTAAATAAAACTCAAATTTTTAATGAGATAGGTATCAAATGTCCCGGCTAAAATATCATAAAATGCCCTAGGCCCAAAACCATTTTAATAGCCTAGTTAAGTCAAACCATATCAAACATATGGAAAACTATTTTCCATCTTATCTCACTTAGATAATCAAAAACATCCTACTTTGGCAGGAATGACTATATGATGATCTAAGTAATAACAAGTGTTTGATTTTGGAAGGCATTTGACACTTAATTTTTTTAAAATAAAAATTTGATTGTAGTAAGTATGAATGAACATATCAAATATGCATACAAGACATAAATAAAAGTGACATAGCATGGCCCATAACCTATGTTGATCATCATGAGCAAAGTGAAGATCAAGGTGGTCAATCTAGGTATATGAACTCCTTCAACTTTCTCTAATTCCTTGAGCATACTCCTCCATGGTTGTAAATGTAGGCCGCCATCTTCTTTTACATTGGATAGTAAAATTAAAATAATTCTTATTCTAGGAAAGCAATACAATTTTACAACAATGAAAAACAACACGCAGGCCGTATTTAAAAATTACAACTCAAAACAACCAGAATGTAACCTGCCAATCACATAGGGGTAAAACGGGTCATGCTATGCACTATTCAGAATAATCCACAACTAAAATCAAAAAACACTAACGAATAACACATTACGAACAGTTAATTGGGGTTCCAAAGGGCAGTGCCCTTTGTGGGGGTTTCTAGGGGCTACGCCCCCGAAAGGAAAAACGATTTTTTCTTCTCTCATTGAATGAGATTTCACCTTCCAATTTCTGAATATTAATCAGATTAACGTTCAGACCCCTTAGTAACCATTGCCATGAATTTTCTTGTTACAGGTAATCTGCGTTCCCTTTTAACCATTTTGATACAGATAACAAATTAACATGATAGATTAATACAAACAATTTGCAACATAGAACGACATATAGCATGCTTACAATACCATATTAGATTAAAACAGACCAGTTTACAGACAATCTGTAAATCATCTGGTCTCTGTTCAAACAACTAAGACGCAAAGATTAGACCGAATTCAGGTAGTCCACATGCTAAGTATTCTAAAAATTACAATCATGTAAACATGCTGATATACACCATTTAAATTCACACATATCATACATATATTCAATAATACGATTAATACCGATGAATCAACCCAATTGTTTAGCAAGTTTCTTTGTTACCACTGTTAGGATTCGTGGATTTCTAAATGCGGAAAACATCCACGAATCCCTCACAAGTAAATGATTAAGAAGATCTAAGGATTACAGAATTACCTCTGTTCGGTATAATCAAGATCCTTCGATTCTGATTTTGCTGTTGTACGTGCAACCTGAACGTCGTCTATCGGATACACACGGCAAACTAACTCGTTACCTCGAGAGTGCTAGCGCCTAGGGTTTGAGAGGCTTGTTTTCTTTTTCTTTTTCTTTTTTTTTTTTTTGTGAATGGAGGCATGAATATTTTTAACAGAACAGATCCCTTGAGAAAATGGCTAGGGTTTTCTTAAAATCCATCTGAACCTCTTAAAGTCCAACTCTGATAATATCTTATCATATTTTATTTTAAATTCAAATTAAATTAAATTTGATATGATAAGATTTTGTCATTATCTCAGTAATTTAACTAATTAATTTACTGAGTCAGATTCTTACAATCTGGACATCATCCAGATACATCGAATGTGAACATATTTCCAAATTCATTATATCTGGTAATTTTTCTAAGTTCGATTAACTTAGACATATTTCCAAATTTATCGAACCTGTTTACCAGAAAAATAACCTAACAAGTTCACTTATTGTGTGACACTATAGATTCATTTAACACTGGTAGTGTGCTCAAATCACATTTAAATGGCCCATAAGTTATAAGTTATTTCTAGCAAAATATTATAACTATCCAGGTTAAATAAAGATCAGTGATCTTTTTGAACCAAACCATAATTTTATATTTAGTCCTTTTATCATATGATATCCAGATTAAGCATAAGGCATGGAGCATGTCATCCTTATTAAGCTTAATCAATTATTTCTTGATCTCATAGTAGACTGTTCAAACAAATGATATCAATATCTTAGATTGATATATTTGAGCATAGACATGCATTTTAAGAGTCTAACTTATCAAGGGGCCCATGGATATCTCTCCCATAATCGAGAGGGACAAATTCTTTCGCTATCATTTATATTCCTCTCCTTGATTTATTCTATATCCAACAGTAGTCTAATTTATTATCTAGTTAAAGATAACTTTAGACAATGTCAATATATAGAATTTATCAACTAGGAAACTATGATGAATTCAGGTCGAAGGGCTTTTAATTTCATTATGGCTAGAAAGTACTTATGACATGTTCCATGAAGTACTCTCACAGTGGGTCATGTCCAATACAATGTTCTATAACATTTATTTTTGTTTTGACTTGATATCACATATATACATGACTAGTAAAACACAGCCATCAAGTCACAAATATACTAATATTAATTTATTGTTGTTCCACTAATAATAATCGATTATGGACAGTTTAAGAATAGTCATTGTATTGATTGTAGGGTTTTACTACCAAGTCACATACTTGATAACCACAAAACTAAATGCACTATTCATAGAAAGAAATGCCTCATATTATTACATAATACATAACGACAATAGTATAAGTACAAATTAACTCTAGAGCATATCCCTAACATCAACTGTATACTAACAATTAACCATATGCATATTTTAAGGTCACTGTTAATTAGAATATTCTTAAGCGGGACTTTTTTTACAATGTACTTCAAGTTTAATTTAGTTTGAATCAATCTATGTTTTGTTATTATATTTTTCTTCTAATATCAGTATATTTATGAGTTCAACCGTGATTAATTTAAATTTCATTTATTCACTAACTAAAATGTATATTTTTAAATTCATACATGATGTCGACTTTGCAAAACTAAAAGAGAAATAAAAAATTTATGAATAAAAATTGATAATTAGATATTTGAAGTCGACTAAAGCTTCAAGAAGAGTTCAACTTTATAGCTTTCTTGGTTTTGCTTGTCAATATCAATAAATTATTGAATACATTTGTGTCGATTTCATTTTAGAACAATCTATGTATATACAATCTTTAGTTACATTCACAATTACTATGACATTCCAGGACTTTCAAAGACTTATTCCTTCTAATTTGATTTTTTTTTAAAAAAATGTAATTGATTTTAAAAAATGAAAAAAGATTTTGAATAATTTACTTACGCACATTTTTAAACGATTACACTTTGAATGACTATCTCAAGGACTTAAAATATTTTGTTTTATATATTATGATCAACGTAAAAGGTTTTAAAAAAAAAATCAACCATAATCATTAGCCCAAAAAAAAAAAAATCATAATCTTTTGAGTCATTTCGATCTAATTTTTTTTATATATTTTTTGGTTAGCTAAAAGATTAATATTTTATTTTAAGTTAATTGTAATAACAAATTAATGTTTTATTTAACAGTAATAAATAAATTAAACTTGAGACTCATGTCCTCAATATTCCAAAATATCTTGAATAAGTACCAACAAAAAAAATTATTTCATAAATTTTCAACTAAATAGCATTGAAATACAAATAGAATCATTTTTATTATAGATTTTTGTAAAATAAAAAGTCCATAAATAATTCAGTCAATAACTGGTAAAAAAAATTTAATTTACCAAGATGCTACCAATAGATTTGTTGGGTATCTCACGCGTATCATATACAACGCAGTGGAAGAATAAGAATGAGATACCATCCCAGGATCCGCATATGTGTGGAAAACAAGACATATATATGGAAAACAAAGAAATAAAGATGACAGCTTTTACCTTTCTTTGTTTGTGTGGAAAACAAAACTTTCCTTCTTCAAGTTTGATTATTGTAGCGCGATCCAGCAATCCTCTTGAAGAATCACCACGAGAGTTGTATGTTTAACCACTATAATCACAGTATGTGATTATTTCTAACAGTAATCCACACAGTAGATCTCACTCAAGTACCAAGATTTTCTGTGCTAGTAGAAAACAATAATGGTGGCTGGGGTTTTCTTCCTTGTTTTTCTTGTTCAGCAAAACCAGAGAATGAAGAAGAAGAAGTAGAAGAGTCTTGGTGTTGTCTTGGAGAGACACACACACCTATACCCACACCCACGAGAGAGAGAGAGAAGAGATCATCATGTATATATAAGGCTTCTTGTGACCCTTGGTTTTATGTTATTAGAGTCATTTCATGTGACCCTTGAAGTCATCCGAAAAGCTCAACAAAAACAACCACATCTGAGAATTCCAAACAAACAATTGCAATTGGAACCCATCAAGTTCTCAGACTTACAAATTGGCCCATCAATTATAACTAATTATAATTTGGCCACATCAACTTCTCTTTCTCGCTATAAACCCCACTATGTTATCAAATAACATCTTAAGTATATATTCCTCTTTTGTGTGTGACCTATTAGGTTTCCCGGTCAATTGGTAGCGAACATGAATTAATCCAAACGTCTTTGAGATTAATAATCCTTAATTAATTAGAATTAATCTTATTAATTCTAATCAAGATTGGTTTATTAATTCATCAATTAAGAAACACATATTCCCAGATCATGACCAATATCTAGCAACACATCATGACCACCCAAGAGTCCAGGAAATCAAGTGGCTTGACATGAACCCTTCAATAATAAACTACAGTGCAATTAACTCCTTTCACCATACGATATCTCATTCGGTCAGGAGTACGAAATTAGTGCCAACTCCCTCCATAATATATATTAATTATGGCCCGAATATGATTATACTTGTACCAGAAACCTACTACTCTCAATTGGAACCCTTTCCAATACACATACGCCTTGGCCAAGGACTTATGAGTAGTAATTCCTACAAGTAGCCGTGAGATATTCGCCTCTACTTTTAGGAGTGATGAATCCTTTATTGACCCTCTCAACTACTTTTGTTTACCTCACAATGTACCCAATATCCATCTCATAGGTAGCCCTCGATTGAGCTTTGGAGATTGGAATCAAAGTATAAGGCTCAACAAACAAAGTACCTTGGAGATCTCAAGTCTAAGGATACATGTACATTTGCTATATTGAGATTATATCACTGGCACTAAATAGTAATCCATGTGATTATCTCATAGCTAGGTCATCTAATGAACTTGTTCCACTAACAAGCATCTACGTGTTAACTTTGAGTATCTCAATACTCACGGATATGAGAACCACTGCCTGATCAAATCAGGAAGTCTTAACACATGCCATTAATGATGTCTTGTCTCATTAATACTATGACTAGGGACTATTTAAATATTAATACTATATAGTGTAGTAGGAATCTCAAAAGTAGTAGGATCTCTGTCATGAATTCCTTAACACAGTGTTGTACTAGGGACTTTATCTAACAGTTATATTACTCAAAAGTAATCAAAAGAAACTGTAAGATAAATAATGCCTTTTATAAAATAAAATGTGTCATATACAACGTACAAGTGATTGTCTCTAGGGTACAACACTAACAAGATTACCAACGAAAAAAATAAAAATTAAATAAAATACAAAATATAAAAGAATTTCAGTAATCTATTGGCAATGAATAGTAATGATTTTAATTACAGACAAAATACCATCAAATATTTTAGACTTATAATTTTTTTTTATAGTAAATACTACTTATATCAATTGGTATTCAATCAATATTTTGTTAATAAGTTGATATGTTCTTGGGAAAGTACCAAAATTGTGGATTAAGCTCAAGAATAAGAACTCTACCAAACCCATACACAAGAATACTAAAATGCTAGAAAATTAACACTCTTGTGATATTATAAATCTAGCCTACTTCAAAAATACCCTAACACCTTAATCTATCAAAGATTAGAACACCAAGGATAGGAATTTGAAGGCATCTAACTCAATCATATCAAACACACTAGGCACCCTAGACTTCAAAAAGGTTGAATCACACTTGGGCTTCTATCTCATTGGCATTTTTGCTGGCCGGTAACCCCACTTTAAAGCAGTCACTGACCTCACCAAGCAATGGCCAGTTCCTTCTCATATTTACCCTCATGTTTCAGGATGGATCATCTTTCGGTTTAATACCGATGAAGATAGACAGATTGTTATCCGAAGGGGACCCTATGAGGCATATGGGCATTCTCTCCTGCTGAAAGTTATGCCGTGCAAGTTTGATTTCTCCCTTGAGGAGGTTAGCGTGATGCCCCTCTGGGTTATATTCCCTGGCCTCCCTTTAGGGTGCTGGAACCAGTTGGCATTGAGTAAGATCGCCTCTAGGGTCGATGTCCCCATAATGACAGACATGTTGACTGCCTGACTGGAATAGCTGTCCTATACCCGAGTCCTAGTAGAAGTAGATGTAGCAAAGCCTTTGGTGAAATCTATCCCCATCCATCTCCCATCAGGTAAGATAAAGAACCAACCAGTACGCTTTGAATTTGAACCATCTTTCTGCTCAAAGTGTTGCAAGTTTGGCCATTTGTTGCATAATTGTATGGGGGACAACGCTCGCAATTAGGAGCCTACTACACTTAAGAAACCGGCCTCGACAGACAAATCTCCCTAACCAATCCCTTAGCCAAAAAGATCCAATTCTGCCCCAGTGCATCAATAAGGCCCCAGACCTAATAAGGGCACAATAGGAGAAATCACAATTTGCAACGAATTTTTTGCGACGGCTACAATACCGTCGCTAATTAATGATAGATTTGCAATGATTATCGATGAATTCGTGAGTTGACCAATACCGATGCAAAATCCTCGCAATTTGCAACGGTTTTGCGATGGTTTTGCGATAGCCAAAATAGCCATCACAATTCGTAGCAAAACCATCGCTATTTGCGAGGGTTTTGTAACTGCTAGAATGCCCTCACAAATCTTTGGCAAATTAGTGAGGGTTTTGCGACGGTTAAATTTTTTTAGAATAAAATATTTTTTTAAAAAAGAAAATTGTTACAGATGTCACAAAATACTTGCAATTTGCGAGGATTTTTTGATGGATTTTTGATAAATTAAAAAATACAAAAATAAAAAGTCTAGTTAGTGGGCTGTCGCAAAACCCTCGCAGTTTGCAAGGGTTTTGCGACGGTGGATTGTTTTTAGAGAAAAAAAAAATGTTTAAATGTAAATTTTTTAAAATGTCTATCGCAAAAACCTCACAAATTGCGAGGATTTTGTGACGGACTTTTCATATTTTAAAAAAGAAAAGTCTATCCTTCGCAAAACCCTTGCAAGGGTTTTGCGACGGTTGGTTGTTTCTAAGAAAAAATATTTAAATGAAATTTTTTTTAATGTTCATCACAAAATTCTCGCAATTTGTGATGGACTTTTCGTATTTAAAAAAAATAAAAAAATCTAGACCATCACAAAACCCTCGCAATTTGCAAGGTTTTTGCGACGAAGGGTTGTTTTTATAAAAAAAAAAATGTTTAAATGAAAATTTTTTGAATATCCGTCACATAATCCTCGCAATTGACTTTTCATATTTAAAAAAAAGGAAAAAATCTAGACCATTGCAAAACCCTCACAAATTGCGACGATTTTGCGATGGATAGTTGTTTTTATGAAAAAAAAATATTTAATAAAGATTTTTTGAATGTCCATCGCAAAACCCTCACAATTTGGTTGGTTTTTTTATGAAAAATAGAATGTCCATCACAAAACCCTCGCAATTTGTAAGGATTTTGCATGGACTTTTCATATTTAAAAAAAAGAGAAAATTTTAGCCCATCGCAAAACCCTCACACTTTGCGAGGGTTTTGCGACAGATAAAACCCTCACAAATTTTGAGAATTTTGCGACAGTTAGTTATTTTTATGAATGTCCATTGCAAAACCCTCGCAATTTGCGATGGTTTTGCGACGGCCTTTTCATAATCCATTGCAAAACCCTCGGTTGGTTTTGTGACGGTTGGTTTTTTATGAAAAAATATTTAAATAAATTTTTTTTTAATATCCATTGCAAAACCCTCGTAATTTGCCAGGATTTTACGATGGACTTTCCACATTAAAAAGAGAAAAATCTAGACCATCGCAAAACCCTCGCAACCTCGCAAATTGCGAGGGTTTTGCGACGACCGATTGTTTTTAATGGAAAATAATATTTAAATGAAAATTTTTTAAAATTCCATCGCAAAATCATCTCAATTTGCGAGAATTTTGCAACGGAATTTTCATATTTAAAAAAAAACAGAGAGAAGTCTGGATTGTCGCAAAACCCTCTCAAATTTGCAACACTTTTGTGATGAAATTTTAAATTTTAAATTACCCACTTTTTCATAAGAGTAATTTTCAGATTGAAATTTTAAATTTTTGCATGGAATGAATTCAATATTTCTTTCCACCTATTTTTTGAATTTTTGCACAATGAAAATTTGAATACCCTAATTCGTCGCAAATCTGTCACTAATTGCGATGAATTTGCTTCTTCCCTCGTAAAACCATAACAATTTGCGAGGGTTTTGCGACAAAATAGGGTTTTAATCTATATATTTTTTAATTTTTTAAATTTTTATTTATGTGTTTGTGTGGTGGTTTATTTTGACAAATTTACTGAAATATTTTTAATAACATGTCTCAAATTGTGCATTTTATTATAAATTTTGTATATGTAATTATGTTATGTTATACACCCAATGTATTATATAAGTAAATATATATAGTTAATTCTATTATGTTATATACTTACTATAATATATAAGTAAATGTATATGCTTATATAGTATATAATGTATATAAGTATCTCTTTGGTTTAATATATATATTATAACATGTAGGTATGTATATACATATGTCTAATTTTTTAATCTATCACTTTGATTAAGTGGTGTATAAAGTAAAATATACAAAGAAAAATAATTTACATACGGTTATTACTGTTGAGATCAATAAAAAAAATGGTGAAAATTATAATGTAGAAATCGGTCTGTAATGTTCTTCATTTCTTACATGGTAATATATATATTATAACATGTAGGTTTGTATATACATATGTCTAATTTTTTGATCTATCACTTTGATTAAGTGGTGTATAAAGTAAAATATATAAAGAAAATTAATTTATATACTGTTGTTATTATTGAGATCACTTTAAAAAAAAATAATGAAAATTGTAATGTAAAGATCGATTTGTAATGTACTTCGTATCAATTTGTGAGGGTTTTGTTTTGTTTTTTTTTTTTTGTCGCAAATTGCAATGAAATAGCTAGGGATTAAAAAAAAAAAAAATCCTACACTTGGAAAATTTCCACTCCCTCCTTTTTTTTTTCCTCCTTCTTCCTCACATTCTCTTCTTCTTTTCTGCTATCCCCTACCCCCACCCCCGTGCCCACTAACCGGCCCCTCCCGGCTCCTGCACTAGCTTGCACCGCAGCCCCTCCCTACTCCCCCCTAGCCCACGCCGCAGCCCCACCCCGTTTCCCCCCCCAACTCACACAGCCCTCCCCACTCCCCCCGTGCCGCAGCCCCTCCCCATTGCCCTCCAACTAGCCCCTCCCCAAACCCACACAAGCAACCCCTCAAGTATGTTTCTCAAAATTCAAATGTTTTTAATTTGCATACATAATTTGGGTCGAACATTGTTTGATGATGATGGGTTTGAGATGAATTTGCTTGTGTTGAGCTGTGAAACAATTTTTTTTTTTTTTTTTTTTTTGGTGAGAATTGATGATGTTTTTGTGTTGAGAATTATTGGGTTGAGGCTTTTGCGTTTCTGTGTTGAACTGAGTATTGATTCCTTAATTTGGGTTGAGCATTTTTCTTTTAAAGTTGAGCTCTATTTTATTTTTATTATTTTATGTTAACTGGGTCTAAGCTTTGTGGTTTTTTTTATATTATTGGAAAATTGTTTGATCAGTTTTTTATTTTTATTATATTTTTCTAGTCTTTGCTAGAGGGTTTTACCGTTTCGCATTTTTAGAAATCTGGTAGGATAGAATGTCAAGGTGATTAGTATGTTAGAATTGTTGTTGGAATCGTACATATTTTAGAAATCAAAACTTACAATGACTAGGAAAACTTACAATATGGTACGTAAATATACTTGTACAAGAAAACCACACGCTTCCTTAGAAAACCTAAAAGATAATATTCATTTCATAAAATCCATTAGCATTTAATGTTTTAGAAAAAGCTAAGGGAACTAACCTTATGTCCCCTGCTATTCATACTTAAGCTTAACTAATTCAAATAGGATACACTCACACCTACATTACAAATTGAATAAGTTCACAAGCTATCAATATGCATGAGTAAGGAAATTAAACGTTTCCTTATTTTCCAATTTCTCTAATACATGGCAATATATTCCTTAACATGCTAATCTATATTCATCCTCCTTTGCCATTTTTCTCTTCATTTCCCTATTTACTTTACTAACATGCCATTCACAAGACTTCTTATGTGAATCACTTATTTTTCTCATGAAATGTTCATTGATAAAGAATTTTCTATAAAGAATTTTGCATCATGGTTAGGCCATCATTATTAGTAAATAGTGAGTATATAAAACTGTACCTTGATAAAGTATTCTATCAATCTTCATCCTTGGAACTGCCAAACTCTTTACTTATCTCTTAATCTATATAAAAGCAGCTTAATCTTTACAAAATGTTACAGTGCTCATGTTTTACTCTTCAAATAGCATTTGGATGGCCAATCGTAATGATAGCATATAATTTTCATTCCAATTGGAAAGTGAATAATTGTTGGAATCAATGTTAGTAGGTGTCGTGCCAAACTGCTAAATCAAAATATCTGTCCTTACTACACCTCCATGTATATAGCATGTATAGCATATCTATCTTTACGAACCTTCCTTATCATTGTTAATGCGATGAAAAAAAATAGTAGGAATAATTGGAAGTGGAAAGCACATGTTTCTTTCGTGTATTTTAATAATTGGAACCCCGTGAGTAATTGGTGATTACTCTTCCTGGGTAATGAGTGATTACCCCTAGTTTCCTTTTGTTTTTTTTTCTATAAATGAATGATCTGTCTTTGTTGTTTACAATTGCATTTTGATTGTCAAATTTTGAGGTGGCCTCGTGCCTGGAAAATGCCCAATTATAGAGGAGACTCTATCAAAAGTTTTTCAAAATCTGCCACTATTTACTGTGGAGTAGAATAACTACCCCTATCCTAAAGTGTGTTATTCAATTGAACATGAATATATATCCCATAATAATAATAATAATAATAATAATAATAATAATAATAATAATAATAATAATAATAGTATTAAAAATAACATTGCTAATAACAATAATAATAATAGGACTAATAAAATGAGTAATAATAATATCATTAAAAATAACAATGTTAATAATCGTAGGAATAATAAAATAATGATAACAATTTTAGTATCAAAAGTAACAATGATATTACTATTCCAATCATATGGTGCAACAATCTCTTCTAATTACATAATCACAATCCACAACGATTATCCCATGCTTCTGTTGAGTAGTATGAGTGTATATTCTATGTTTTGGACTTCCTTTTGTTAGATAATGGAAAGGAAAATATAATTACTCATTTTCACTAATATAGTTCAAGGGGTGATTTTAATTACTGAATGGATTATTCTTTTCTCTTGTTTAGACGTCATGGAAGATCGTACTTAGATGTATAGAAGGCACGCTTTAGAAGAAGCATCCACTTTCTGCCCCTAGTTTCTTTTCTCTCAATCTACAATGCTTATCTCATTGAAGAAGCATTGACTTTCTTCTCTTATTATTTTGAGCCACATGTACAAACAAAACGCAAAAATATGGCGCGTAATGAAGAAGGAGAACGATTGGAGAGGGTGAAAGAACATGGGTCGTCAATCTGCAATGTTCAAGGATGGGTGGTAGGACAGATTCGAACTCGGTTCCTTACCTCCGAAAAATTCACCGTAGCAAGAATTTACATGTTGCTTAATTGTGGTGAAGTGCAGACATGCATTGAGTACGAGCTATCGCTTTATATATCTTATACGATAAATGAAGATCTCATAATGATTTTGACATATTCATACTTCTAATGCATTACAAGGCATTCATGGCACACTTACGAAGATTGGCTTCGACTATATCGTAGATAGAAATTAATAGAAGAATAAGCCTTGAATTTGCAAGTATGGTTTAGTGGATATGTAAGTTACATAAGTTAATAACTTGCATTTGGAACTCCATTAGGGATTCAATTAATTTCGTAATGCTACAACTTTCAGCTTTATGTAACATTAACTTGTTTCATTTTTTTTTTAGGTACAAGATCCAGAAAATATGGTTACAAAGGAATTCTTAAGAAACTTTTCTTGGGGTCCATCAAGGCTAGTGAAATCATATAGTGGGTACATAGTCAATGGTTACCGGTTTCACACTAATGATTATGCAAAAGGAAAGAAAACAGATGAATAGTGGTGTGTGCGTGAAAGGGATTGGAAATGATGCATCGAGACTCGACTACTATGGAGTGTTAAATGAGATTATTAAAGTATAGTTTCCTGGTAATCCACAAAGCAAAGTGTTGTTCTTTTTAAATGTCACTCGGTTTGATTAACATTGAATCGTGGTACTAGGGTACATTCGCAGTATAATCTTGTAGAAGTTAACCACAAAAGGAGTTACACCAACTATGATCCATTTGTTCTAGCTCAACAAGCTAGTCAAGTGTATTATACATCATATCCACGGAGCAAGAGGCCAAGATCTGATTGGTTGGCAGCTTGCAAAACCAAAGCTCGGCATATAATAGATGCACTCGTGGTTGACAGAGCTTATCGAGAAGAAGTAGATGCCACTCGACAAAGTTAACATATCGTTATTTGTTGATCTTGGTATTCTCGATGCATAAGGATGGTATGAATGAAATATTGGATGTTCAAGATGAGGCTATAATGGCAAGGGAAATTCTCCTATAAATGAAGACAAAGAAGATGAAAATGAATGGGATACGAATAGCAATACCTTAGTAGATGACAATGAGTCTATATTGGAGAATGATTCCAGTGATTAGGCCTAATTCAAATTCATTTACCATTTATATGGTTAATGGTAAGGGATTCCTGAAATCTATTACAACATTACTATCCCATGTCAAATTTTAAATTTCATTTATTACAAAATTTTAATTCTTATTATTATTTGTTTCACATTTCAAAATATTTTAATTTCTTCTATTTTAAATTCCATCACATACAATTTTTTTACACTAATTTTGTCTAATTGTCGAGAATCTCATCTCCTTCTATTTTTTGTAGGGATCTTTCGTTTAGACTTGCACAAGCCGAAGAAAAAGAGATAGATAAAACATAAGGTGGCTATATCTATGTGTGGTGTTATACAAATGTCATTGTTTTGGGAATATAGTGTATTCATATACATGCTTGCTATCCATATGATTTTTTTATTAGTCCTTATTATATTCATTTGTGGTGTAAACAACAAGGTAATTTATATAGTGTATTGTTGCTATATTGACAGACAATTCACAAGGATAGAGGCATTTATAATTTTTTGCTTGGTTTTAACTATATCTAACATAATAATTGGAACCCCATGAATAATGGGTGATCATTCCCGTGAGTGATGGGTGATCACTCCTCTTGGGTAATGGGTGATTACCCCTAGTTACCTTTTGGATTTTTCTATATTTGAAAGATTTTTCTTTGTTGTGTGTAATAGGTTTTGATTGTCAAATCTTAAGGTGGCCTTATGTCTGGAAAATGTCCAACTATAGGGAGACTTTGCCAAAATATTTTTAAAATTCAATTCACAAGGACTTGTTTATTTTGACATATCCATCATTATCATACTATTATTCTATTACTTTAAATTAGCAAATAGATATAATGTTTCAATGTTATTATTCTTTTATCATTTTTATTTGCGGTTATTTACATCCTTCTTTTGAAGTGTCCTCGGTCGTTATTAGTTACTCATTTTTCTTTTTTTATCTCCTTTAGCAATGTCTTCTAATGAAGGGTCATTGAGGGAGGGGAGACAAGAGGGTCAGGAGCCTTATACTCCATCCCCTACTCAATTACCTCGACTTTCAATGCCTTGATCTTTACATGGCTCTGTTGGACACGAGGGAGTACCATCCCCAGCTTTTCAATCATCTACTGCTTTAGCTTTGCATTCTGTTAGGTGGCAAGTATCGAACTCCCGACCTTAGATTGTTCCACAGGGAAATGGGTAAGTAACATATTCATACTTTGTAATATATTAAGTATTACTTCAATTATTTATTTATTTTTTAGAGATTAACATAACTCTATTGTACGTTGTCAATGCACCAAAAATAGGTTCACCGGCTTGGACAAATGTGTCCAGGAAATTTCAAATATAATACAACAATACTTCATTAATTTGTATCTAACATACACGCACATCTCGATAACCATGCAAGACTAATGGTTTCAAGAATTTGGGGTAAGCAATTTCTGAATATTTTTGGTTGTCTAAGTACTATGTTAAATGTTAATCAGAATTCTTAATTGTGATCATGAAGAAATATTTTCGGTGGAGGGAAGAGTACGCTTCCTAGATTCTATCAATTTGGAAAAAGAAGTGTCGGACGTGATTTTCGGACATAATGTCTAGGCTGAGGAAGAGGGATGGTTGGGTATGTCCTCATTGGATAGAGGCTCGATATTGGAATGACATTTGTGAGTATTGGAGTTCGGAGAAGTATCGAAGCTCTCGACTACCAACAAAATGAATCGAGGAAATAGTTGCACCCATCCTAGAGGGTCTATCACGTTCATAGAACACAAGGACCGTTTGGTAGTTCATTTCCAATTAATTATTTATTATTCTAAATTACTTTGAAACACATCTATATAAGATTGTAATAATTGTGTTTTGTTAACATAAATGAAGCGGGCAATGGAGGGGAGTTCTTTCAGCTACATAGACATATTTGAGACATTACATATCTTTCAGAATGGGCCACAAAAGGGCCAGTTTGTCAGTAATCGATCTCGCCAAACTTTGGTAGTATATAGATTAAATATGTTGAAATTTCTTTATATTGCGTGGAATTTGTATTTTAGTATGATATTTACTACTGACGATTCCTTTTTTTTTTTTTTTTTAGGATGATGTGTGAAATCTCATACAGAGCACTACTCAGTCCGAGTCTAGTGACTCCGTAAACTCTATTGTTCCTTTTGATGAAAAAGCCATATTCGTAAAGGCACAAGGTAGGTTCAAAAGGGGACGAGTTTATAGGTTAGGCTCGGAGATGACACGGGTTTGATCTAGGTTGTCTCAAAGTGTACCGTAAGCATCTTCCATTACACCATATGATATTGAGCATCTAGTAAAGCAAAGGGTTCAGAGAGCCGAGTGGAGGTTCAATTGACAAATAGACTTGTACTGGGACTTCATGAGGCAACAACACTCTACATTTGGTGGTTGGATGGCAGCTATGTCGGACAAGGTGGGCATTCCTGCACCATCTATGCCATCCATAGAGGAGATAAAAGTGCGCATAACAGACTACTAATGTTGAAGATGAAGACCCCAATGCCAACGATAGATTTGATCCGGTTGATGAGCACTCGAGTCCACGCGAGGGCCCTCGTTCCCCTCCTCCACCCCCTTCTGTAGCTGCTCCTTCTTTAGCTATATAGACTTTGTTGTATTTATTTCTATACTCTTTATACACTATTACTTATTTCTGTGAACTATTTTACTTTTTTAGATGCTTATTATGTATTTATATTATATTATGTTTCAATATTTTAATTATATTTATTCGTGCTTAGTTTTAATTTTTTACATTATTTTTTGGGTTATAAACATAGTTTTGGCATTTTTTTTGTGCAGTGTTTCAGGACTGATTTATAGGGAAATAATAATTTAAAATAAATATAATAATAGAAAAATAAAAAAGCCATCGCAAAATCCTCACAATTTGCGATGATTTAGTGAGGGCTAGAAAACTTCGTTGCAAATTGCGACGATTTTGCGAGGGCTATGATAACCCTCGCAAATTGCGACGATTTTGCTAAGGCACAAATATCCCTAGCAAAATCGTTGCAAATTGTGACGATTTTATATCTCTCGCAAAACCCTCGTAATTTGCAACGATTTTGTAAGGGCTAAGTTTTGGAAACAAAAAATCCCTAGCAAATTATGAGGGTTTTGTGAGGGTCACTTTGTTTAGGTAGAAAAGTCCCTCGCAAAACCCTTGCAAATTGCGAGGGTTTTGCGAGGGCCATAGTTTTGGATGAATTGCGAGGGTTTTGCGAGGGCCAAGTCCCTCACAATATATGGAGATGGTGACTTGTAGGTTAGAGGGTATACTGATGTCAGTTTCCAATTTGATAAGGATAATTGTAAATCTCAATCAAGATACGTATTCACTTTTGTAGGTAGGGCAGTTAGTTAGAAAAGTTTCAAACAAAATACAACTACTGACTCAAGTACTAAACCGAGTACATAGCAGCTTCCGAAGTAGCCAAGGAGGTGGTTTGGATAAAGAAGTTCATTTGTCCCCACATCAAGTGCAATAACATTTGCCCCATTTGCAATACGTAGGTCCATGTCGCCTTTCTCTGGCCTTTTACTCGCTCTTTAGTCCCCTGTAAGTTATTGTACAAATGAGATCCACATCCGATATCTAATACCCATATCTCATTTCTAAAGGTAGTAAACATACCCGGAGTAGAAGTAGAAGTGCTTGCAAGTTTCTCATTCTCCTTCTACTTCTTGTCCTTAACGGTCTCGAAGTAAGCTTTGCAGTTGCGCCTCTAATGGCCCATCTTGCAACAATGATGGCATGGGCCCTTGGTAGTAGCGTCTTTCTTCACACTATCTTTGGGCTTCATGGGAGCCTTCTTCTTCTTCTTTTGAACTTTCTTCTTAGAAGAAGAAGATTCTACCATTAAAACTGCATTGGAATCCTTCTTCATGGAGGACTCCGTAGTTTTGAGAAGATTGATCTACTCAGGAATGGTAGACTCAATCTTGTTCATCTGATAGTTAATCACAAATTGTGAGAAACTATTAGGCAAAGACTATAAAATTAAGTCAACACTTAAATCATGATCCATTGCAAACTCGAGAGATCCAAGCTTCTCTATCAAGCCCGACGATCTTTAGCCCATGAGTGGCCATAGAAGAACCCTCCGCCATTTCGCAACGGAATAGTTACTTTGAGATCTCATATCTCTCAATTCGCGCTTAGGCGTCAAACAGCTCTCGAAGATGTAGTATAATCGATTGAGTATCCATATGCTCGTGTCTGTTTTTGTAGCTCGGGAGTAATGGATGCCGGCATAATACATGATACTTGTATCACTATCCTTCTTGTGCCTTTTGTGGAAAACATGCTCATCAGCATGAGCATCTTGAGTTGGTGATGGCGGAATAGGAGCATCTAGTATGTAGAGTAACTTTTTCGATTTGAGAACGATTCTCAAGTTTCTATACCAGTTGAGGTAGTTTGATTCGGTTAACTTGTTAGTTTCCAAGATGCTACGTAGGTTTGGGTTTGTTGACATGATGCAAGTGTCCTAGATGTAAAAATAGAGAGGATTAGCTATCGTATATGCACAAAAAATGCAAATAATTAGGACTTTAATTAAACACATTTTTACTCCATTATTTTACTCAAACCAATAGCCCCCACTACTCGATTTGGGAAAGCCCAAATTCCTCAAGAATAACCTTGGGTTTGCCCAACAAGCCACATTTGAGTTCATTGGTAGGTATCTAATACCAATTACTCGTATGTAACTACCGAATCATTGGGTGATTAACAGCTTTTAATCTTAAAGCCTTTTGGGCTACTCCAACTTTTTCTCTAAATTTCTTTATGCTTGAGTTTACCCAATTGGGATAAAGAATTTAGTTAAACCGGACCCATTAATCAAAAATTTAATTCCATAGCTTGAACATGCCCGATGTCGAGTAGGCTTGGGTTTGCCCAACAACCTGGTCTCGAAAAAGGACTTTTGTTCTTACTATATTAATGGAAAGAATTAGGTTTAATATTAATTAAGGGATTTGTTCCTTTTAGTGATTTCAATAAATGACATGCATAAAAATCAATAAATCACATAATTGATAATCATGGTAATAAAGCGATTATGTGGTATGGTTATGGACTTTACCCTAAATTAATTTCTTTAAGCCATTAAAGAAATTTATATATTTAACCCTATGTGTTCATGCATGATTTAAGTTGCAAGGGTCTAGTCTCTCGTATTTTGTGACAATTTTGCAAAGACCCTTACAATACCGTCACAATTTGTGAGGATTTTGCGATGGACCTATGCATTTCAACACAAAACGGTAGCAAATTTTCTACTTCATCAAAGTTTGAGCAAAAACATTCGTCGCAAAACCATCGCAAATGGCAACGGTTTTTTCTTGCCCTCGTAAAAACTGTTGCAAATAGCGAAGGTTTGTCTTGGCCATCACTACCGTCACAAATCGGGTCTATGAAGGTTTTTGGCCATTGCAAAATGGTAATTTTTCGGCAGTGGGGGAAGGCCCCCATGGACTCTCAACTAGAACCAATGCCGATTTCAACAATGAAATAGAACCTTGATGGAGAGGCAACGACTAGCATTCTGGCCTAACCGCAGGCTGAGACCTAACCCCTAGGCCCAAAAGGAGTTCACTTATAGGGCAACAGCGCACAAAGAGGGGACCAAGGCTCTCCACAAGGCTAAAAGGACCTTAGACAAAGTAGAGGGAGATCTCGAGGAAGGCATTGGAACAGAAACCGGTCTAACTCAAGGCCCCCTGCCAACTAGCAGGACCATCAAGGCTCTTTCTCATCCGAAATCTCTGTTTGGCTCTCCAATGTTGCTATTAAGTAAGGCCAAGCCACATTGCAGGTGACAAAGTTCTTGCGCACTGCTTGGAAAAAGTATACTAAATAGAACATTATTTCGGTGGGTGCCCCCTATAGGGTGTTACTACCTCCCCAATGATAGTTGGTTGCTGGAACATAAGAGGGTTCCACAAGACCCTCAAGCAAGTAGAAATAAAGGAATTCCTTAAGAAATATAGAGTTGATGCCTTTGGAGTTTTGGAGACCAAACTAAACATGCATAGCCTGCTACTTGCTACTAGTTCCCACTTCTCAGACTGGTCATATGTCCATAACTTTGATCTAGACAATGGTGGGAGGGTTCTCATCTTCTAGCACGTTGACCCTGTAAATTTAAGGGTCGTTGCCACTTCCTCCCAAGCCATCACATGCCAGATCTGTTAGTGTTGTGCTCTAGTGGCAATCACTTGTACATTGTATATATGACACAGTTTATTTTAATAAAATGCATTATTTATCTTACAAATTCTTTTGTTTACTTTAAGTAATATAACTATTCGATAAAGTCCCTAGTAAAATACAGTGTTAAGAAAATCAGAATAGAGAACATGATATGAGATCCCTACTACACTGAATGGTGTTAGTACTTAAATAGTCCCTGGTCATAGTATTAATGAGACAGGACATCATTAATGCGTAAAAACTAGCATGTGTTAGACTTCCTGATTTGATCAGGCGGTGGTTCTCATAACCATGAGTATTGAGATACTCAAAGTTAACACATAGATACTTGTTAATAGAACAAGTTTATTGGATGACCTAGCTTTGAGATAATCACATGGATAACTATTTAGTGCCAGTGATATAATTTCAATACAGCAAATGTACAAGTATCCTTAGACATGAGATCTCTAAGGTACTTTGTTTGCTGAGCTTTGTAGTTTGATTCCAATCTCTAGAGCTCGATCGAGGGCTACCTATGGGATGGATATTGGGTGCATTGTGAGGTAAACGAAAGTAGTTAAGAGGGTCAATAAAGGATTCACGACTCCTAATAGTAAGGGCGAATATCTCACGGCCACTTGTAGGAATTACTACTCGGAAACTCCTTGGCCAAGGCGATTATGTATTAGAAACAGTTCTAATTGATACACATCTAGAGTAGTGGGTTCTTGGTACAAGTACTATTGTATTTGGGCCAGAATTAATTTTGGAGGGAGGTGGCACTAATTCTGTACTCCAAATCGAATGAGATATTGTATGATGAAAGGAGTTAATTGCACTGAAGTTTGTTATTGAAAGGTTCATGTCAAGCCACTTGACTTCCCGGACTTTTGGGTGGTCATGAAGTGTTGCTAGATACCGCTTATGATATGGGAATACATGTTTATTAATTGATTAATTAATAAACCAATCCTTATTAGAATTAATAGGATTAATTCTAATTAATTATGGATTATTAATCTCAAACACGTTCAGATTAATTCATGTTCACTCCCAATTGACTGGGAAACCTAATAGGTCACACACAATAGAGGATTATATACTCAATATGTTATTTGATAACATAGAGGGGTTAATTACGAGAAAGAAAAGTTATTGTGGACAAATTCTAATTAGTTATAATTTGTAATCCAAGTTGTAATTGGGGAATTTGATATTTCCAATTACAATTAGGAAATTCTAATTGCTTTAGAATTTCATATATTCGATGGATTGTGGAACATATATTGGATATGCTCGAAACTCTTATCCAAGTGTGATTCACATGAAAATAAGAGCCACAAAACAAACCTCTTCTCTCTCTCTCTCTCTCTCTCTCTCTCCCTCTCTCTCTCGTTTTGCTGAAAATGAAAACAGCCCTAGCCACCATCTTTTTCTGCTAGCACAAGAAATTTTGGTGCTCGAGTATTCCTCTATGTGGATTACTATTAGAGATAATCACACACTGTGATTATAGTGGTTAGACGTTCAACTCACGTGGAATCTGCACAAGAGGATTGCTAGATCGCGCCTCGACTTGAAGAAGAAATTTTGTTTTTCGGACAATCAAACAAAAGTAAAAAGCTGTTACCTTTATTATCTTTATTTCTTGTTTTCCACACATAGGCGGGTCCTGCGATAGTATCTCGTTTATTTTCCGTTGCGCCGTATAAGATACGAGCCTGAGATACCTAACAAGATCACCAGTAAGACACTTCATACTTCTATATATTTCTCCTTTGTTTATTCCTTCAATGCTATTATAGCCCGCCGGCCCCTATGGACGGAACTAGGGTAACTAGATATGTAGATACTGAGTCCATAGATCATTATGGGAGATTTCAACACATATTTGTCCCCGGATGAAAAACTTAATGGAGCTCCATTGATAAATTACAAAATCACAGATTTTGCAGAGTTATGCAGGGAATTGGATCTGGCAGACATTCCTTCCAATGGCCCACTCTACACTTGGACCAACTCTCATATTTTGTCCAAACTTGAGCGAATTATGGGTAATGCACAGTGGTTCTCTTCTCCACTCGCATGTTGTAGCGAGTTCGTTCCCATTTCCACATTGTCCGACCACCGCCCATATCTTTAGAGACTTCAACAATCGTAGTCGGATGCACTACGACCATTTCGATTCTTTAATATGTGGATTGATCACGATCACTTTCTTGACCTAGTCCGTGACAAATAGCAGGTCCCAGTCTGGGGTCATAACTATTTTATTCTTTGTAAATGGCTTAAGAGCCTTAAAGGACCACTTCAAACTCTAAATGCAAAACACTTCTCTCACATATTTAAGTGGGTATTATGACCTAACAAGGACATTGAACTTATCCAGGAAAGGTACAAGCACAACCCCACAAATGAGGAGCTATCTGACAAGCTTAAGGCTACCGGCAAAGAGGCTTAGCGTCTTGTAGAGGCCGAACTTAAGTTTTGCCAGCAGCTGGCAAAAACTAAATATGTTGCAAATGTAGGCAACTACACCAAGTATTTTCATGCTATTGTTAACCGCAATAGGAAAAGGCATTTCATAGCATCGCTTACCCACTAGGATGGAACCAAAACAGCTAGCCCAACGGAGGTTACACAGGAGTTTGTTAGATATTACATGACCCTACTCGGGGACTTCTACTTAGTGTTCTAGGCTCGAACCCGGATGTGATTCGAGCAGGACCACTATTCCCAACTCAAAAGGCAATGGATCTTATTACCGAGGTTACGGACGCAAAAATTAAACATGCCCTTTGGGACATAGGGGGCAGCAAGGCATCGTGGCGTGATGGCTATATTACACTATTCTTTAAGAAAGCTTGGAGCATAGTAGGCAATAATGTATTATCTCGTGTGTAGGGAGTTCTTCTGCTCGGGCAAGCTACTGAGGCAACTTAATCATTCCATTATCACGCTCATTCTAAAAGGAAATAATGTAGAATCAATAGGAGAGTACCATCCAATATCTTGCTGCACTGTAGTCTACAAAGTCATATCAAAGATCTTAGCTGACCGTCTCGAAGGGAATTCTACCGACTATGGTAGATGCTACTCAATCTAGTTTCATTGAAGGGAGATTTATGGTCGACAACATCTTCTTAGTCCAGGAACTCTTACGGACGTACAACGTAAAGTGTGCATCACCAAGGCGTACCATCAAAGTTGACATCTGCAAAGCCTACGATTCCATAGAGTGGCGATTCATGTTTGACTTCCTGAATGAGTTTGGCTTTCCCGATTAGTTTACCTAATAGATAAACCAGTGTATCACAAGCCGGTCCTATTCTGTTGCAATCAATGAACAGGTACATGGCTTCTTCCGTGGCCGACGAGGGCTGAGATAAGGAGACTCGATCTCCCCTCTCCTTTTTGTGCTCTGTATGGAATATCTCTCAGGGTCGATAAAATTAACTACATTAGGGACCGGATTCAAGTACCATCCCAAGTGCGACAGATTGGGCATCATGCATTTAGCTTTCACAGACGACCTTATGATGTTCTCCAAAGGTGAAGCTACGTCCATTACCACTCTACTCAAATGTCTAGATGATTTTCGGGAGTGCTCGAGACTTTAAATTAACAAGAAGAAGTCACACCTATACTTGGCAGGGGTTTCAAAAGCAGAGAAAGATCAGTTGGCCAATTCCTGTGGCATCCTACTAGGCTCGTTCCCATTTTATTACCTCGAAGTACCCATTATGTTTGATAAAATTTGGCTCAACAACTACTAGCCATTACTGGACAAGATTGGAGCGTATATAGGCCAATGGTTTGCCCCGTTCCCTCTCCTACGCTAGTAGAGTCTAGCTTATCCGTGCAGTACTACAAGGTATCAATTGCTTTTGGCTTTCCTTCCTACCATCTCCAACTAAAGTGATTGATCAATTACACAGGATGGCCAAGGACTTCTTATGGGACACTAAGAATTCTTTTGTTGCATGGTCAAATTTGTGTGTTCCTAAAACTGAAGGGGGGCTCGGCCTAAAGGATCTCCGCAGCTGGAACTTGGCACTCTTATATGAACAGGCAATCACTATGGGTATCCCACTACTCTATGAACGAGCAATCACTATGGGACACAACCCTAAACTGAGTGCACTCTCCGTTGTTCAAAAGAATCATCCTAATTAGAGACTCAATCATCACAAAGAAGTAAGACTGTAACCAAGCCATCAGTGTACTTTAGGTTTGGGCCAAAGGGGGCAGGTTGAGCATTCGACGCACTTATGATTATTTCTACCTCTGTAACCTAGAGTTTCATGGGCAACAAGCATTTGGCAGCAAGGACTAATGCCCAAGCATTCCTTCTCTGTGTGGCTATGCACCAAGGGATGCCTCAAAACCAAGGACACTCTTCCATTTGTTATAGATAATATCATGTGCCCGTTGTGTAGATGGGAACTAAAATCGATCGGACACATATTCTTTCACCGCCGATTCTCAAAAGCCGTCCGGACCGATATCCGAAGCCGGTTGAGATTGCCACGGCCCATAAGCTCACTATCCGCCCGCTTCAAGTGGTTCATGAGACACAATCGGGGCTCAAGCCGGGATGCTAAGACTATGTCCACAGACTCTTATGTGCTACGATATACCACATCTAGACAACTCGTAACTAAATGCTATTTGACAACTAGTAGTGCCACTCGACGTGACATTTCTACAAAGATAAAAACACATATGTACGTAGTCATCTTTACCTTGTACCCTCATATTTTGAACCTTTTTTAGTCTTATGTCGGATGAACTAGTAGGTACCTTACCAAGGCCCTAACTAGGTGAACGCTTTGTACATATTCCTTCTGTTGATCATTAATACACCTTTACATTTTAATTAAAAAAAAAAAGAATAGAGAAGAAGTTGAGATTGTCCCTTAAGGTTTTGAGGCAAGATCAAAGGTTGGACTAAATTGTTTTAATTAGTCTTGATGTTTATAGGAATCACCCAAAAGGATCACCCTCACCAAATTCTCAAAAGAGTTCTTGAAACCAACTATCTAATGTCTCCAAAGTTATTTTTACAAGAAATATAAAGACATATATATAGATGTCTTGTCCTAAACAAATTAGCAAACTAATCCTAACTATTAAATGGCCTTAATACAAGCTTTGAGACCCTATTATATACTTTAAAATAGATTAAAATATAATAAAAGTAGTGAAAATTAAATTACAAGTGAAAAAGATGAAAATACCAAAAATAGCAAAAAGGTCGGGATTGGCCCGACTAGGGTCGACGCCGGTTCTCGGCATGCGCAGCCGACGCCAGCTGTGTTCTCATCCATGCCATTTTTCAGTGTTTTCTTGATCTTCCAAATGAAATATTGGTCTTTTTAAGCTCTTATTGATATTCCTTTGGCCTTCAATCCTTGTTTAAAGGTTGGCTTGATCCTCCCATGGATTGTTACTTATGTTGTGCATCTTTTGGCCCTTCCTTTACTATCTATCTCTTCAAAATCTTCTTGGACCTAGTTTTGTTGAATTTGTTGTCTTAAAAACCACCTTAAATCATCTTGAAGATCATCTTTATCTAAGGAGCTGTGAATTGTGGCTTGATCACTTTTCCCCCTTCTTTGGATTGAGCTTTAGGCTTGGAGCGATTCCTATCATTTCCCTTTTTTGGAAAGGATCTCGTGTGAAACCCCAATCAAAATCAACCTTAGAGTAAGGGAGTTGGGATGCATATCATATTTCATTGCATGTTTAAATATATTTTTATATGGTTTTATGTGCATTGAATTTGTGTTTTATAGTCTAGAGGGCTTGATTATGATTATTGAGTGAGAAGGGCAAAATGGTGATTTTTGCTTGAGGTGGAAAAATGGTGATAGCTTGAGGATTGAATAGGAAAATATTTTTAGAGAGAAAATAAGAACAAAAGTTGTTGTGATTTAGTGGTTAGAGCTTTGAAATTAAATATTGAGGTTTTGGGTTCAAATTCCATCATGGGAGCTTTAGAATGATTAAATTTTATTTTTGTTTGGGAAGTGGAATTTTCGGCCTTATGTGCTTTGGAATAGGGTAGAGATGTTATCCTAAGAGAGTCATGATAGTAGTATCCTAAACATATTCTTTTGCTCTACACAAAATTCCTAAGGGGAATTCATTTCCTCTTGATCCTTAATTTTTCCTATTTCTCAATCCATTAGGATATTCAATTTGTTCAAGTTAATTTTATTCTAGAAAAATTCCAGTAATGTGCTGTGGCTTTGAAGGTTCAAAATGTCTTGGAGAAAGACAACTTATGGACTGAAACCATGGAAGAGGGGGAAGGATTTCAAGTGAATTAATTTCCCTAGTGAACTCTCTAAAACTTCACTCTAGCTAGGTTCATTTTCCTTTATGCATTGAACTGAAATTTTTCCAGCTTCTTGTGACTTCAAGGTGTCGAAATTCTTAGCCATTATTCCCTCCAAAATGCTACCATAAAATGGCCCTTTTGATTAGCTTGAAACCTGAATATTTCTGGCCATTTTTAGACTGCACAAAAGCTGTGCAAAATCAGAAAAATCCCTAGGCAAAATCGCAGCTTTGGAAGTCCGAAACCAAGCTATTTTCTTTCAATTTTTGTTCAACATCTTATCCAAGTTTTTCCTCCATAAAGAATGCTGGAAACTAGCCTTGAAAGACCCTTGAAACCCCCAAAGGAGCTACTCTAAAACAAATATCCAAGTCATGTTTCCTAGGGCCTTGGATAATTAGATCATTCAGACAATTACAAGGGGCGATATAATGTTGAAACTATCTTGTACAAGTCTATCTTAACTAACTAGTTACATATATACCCAATACATATGTATATTTGTCATTCTAAAGAACTTTAACTATAGTATATTAAAGCATACGCTTCTAGCTTCATTAGACTACCAACTCATATTCAAGTTGTAGAGTACGAATCTACATTGTAGTAGTAGTCATCTAGGTTTCTGTCATATAGTACTTTTAGAAACCATTACTACAGATCCAGCTGTACATATGGGAAATACACTTGTGTTATGAAATGAGAAGACTACTCATTAGCTAAAAGTAAGCCATTCTCTATTTAGAATTCACAATACAATAATCTTACTATGATGAGATCTCCATTCTTATCTTTCGATTAAGAACAAAAGTTTATGTGCTAAGGAACCCATGGTCTATACCTTACTATGAAAGTCCTCCATTCATATTAACCATTACTTAAATACAATGGGTCTTTTCCAATAAGAATTGTGCACAAATGTAAGGAAGATTTCAAAAAGAATTTTTAAGAAAAATACTTTTATTAATACAAGTCAATATTACATCAGAAACCTAGTCTAAGAGGGTATAACAACCTAACAATCTCCTACTTGCATTCTAAGACTAAGTGAGTTTGTAGGTGCCTACTCCTATGGTGTCTAAGTGTCTTCTAAAGACTCTCTCTATCAATGGCTTTGTGAAGGGATTGATAGATTGTTCTCTGAGACAATGTATTCCACCAGGACTTCTTGCCTCTGGATGAAATCTCAGATCAGATGGTACTTTCTCTCAATATTCTTCACCTTTTTGTGGTTCCTGGATTCTTTAGATTGTGAGACTGCGCCAGTGTTGTCGCAATACATGCCAAATGGTTTGTCTATTTATGGCACCACTCTAAGTTTTAAAAGGAACTTTTGGAGCCAAATTGCTTTCATGGATACTTCTGAAGCTGCCACATACTTAGCTTCCATGGTTGAGTTAGTAATTCAAGATTGCTTGATACTCTTCTATGAAATCGCTTCTCCATACAAGGTGATATCCACGAGTGGATTTTCTCTCATCCTTATCCGCTTGGAAGTCTAAGTCCGTGTATCCTGTAGGAACCAAATTATTTGCCTTGTAAATTAGTATATAATCTCTTGCATCCTTAAGATACTTGTAAATGCTCAATTTACAGCCTGCCAATAAACCTTCTTAGGGTTTAACCGATATCTCGCTAACTAAGCCTACATTAAAATAGATATTTGGCCTAGTATACGAGTATGTCATACATGAGACTTCTTACAGCTGAAGCATAGGGAATCCTACTCATTCTATCTTTTTCTTATTGAGACTTTGGGTAGTCTATCGAGGAAAAAAATAACCCATGTCTGTAAGGGATCAACGCTCATTTGCATGAGTCCATACCGAACTTGGTCGATATCTTGTCAGTGCATATAGCTTGGGATAATCCTAACATTCTCTACTTCCTATTTTTAAGAAACTTTTTTCTGAGAATATGACTGGCTTCATTCAAGTCTTTTATACTAAATTAACTAGATAGCCAAACCTTAGTAGATGATAGTGTCCCTACATCATTTCTAATAAGTAGAATGTCATCTACATATAGCACCAAAAAAATCACGTATATGCCTTTCAGTTTCCTGTACACACATAGTTCATGCTCATTTTTGAATGAAATTGTAAGATTTTACAGTCTTATTGAAACAAATGTTCCATACTTTGGATATCTGCTTAAGTCTATAAATGAATTTCTTAAGCTTACAAACCATATGTTCTTGGCCTTCAGCAATAAAACCTTTTGGTTGGGACATATAGATGTCTTCACTAAGATAGCTATTTAAAAATGCCATACTGACATCCATTTGTCATTTCTCGTAGTCATAATGACATGTGATGATAAGGAGAATACATATGGACTTAAGCATGGCTATCGGAAAAAAAGTTTTCTCATAATTAATGCCTTCTTTCTGAGTATACCCTTTCACCACATGCCTAGCTTTGAAGGTTTCCACCTTCCCCTCTGCTCCTCTCTTCCTCTTGTATACCCACTTACACCCAATAGGTTTTATCCCTTCGGTACATAAACTCAATCTCGACTTTCGTTACTTCGTGCCATAGGTTTGTATCAACATCGAGCAATAGCCTCCTCATATCTAGTGGGATCTTGTTTCTAATGGTCGGAGACTAGGACGAAAGCCTCTTTAGTCCATCTTTCTAGAACCTTAGATATCCTCCCATTACGTCGAGGCTCTGTTTGTGCAGGTTCCTGAGATTGTGTCTCTTCTTGTTTTATAATTGGGTTAGAAAATGTTTTTTCAGAAGACAACTACTCATGGAGTTCCAACCTTGTTGAACCTTCAGTAGATGTACATTAATCATCCTCCAAGTATCTAATATTAGTACTCACAGGTATTTTTTGCTTATTAGGATGATAAAAGTAACCACCCTTTGTACCTTTTGGATACCCAACAAAATAGCATAATTCCGATCTTGGTTCTAATTTGTCTCCCTTGATTAGTACATAAGCTGGACAGCCCCATATCTTGAGATGATTTAGACTTAGCTTTCACCCAGTCCACATCTCATATGGTGTCTTAGGTACTGACTTGGAAGGCATCAAGTTCAGAATATATATCGTGATTTCTAAGGTATATCCCAAAGACACTCTAGAAGAGTAGTATGAGATGTCATGCTTAGACCATTTTCATCGTTATCCTATTCCTTCTCTCAGATACTCCATTCTGCTGGGGTATCTCTAGCGAAAAGAGTTAGGATACTATCCCATAATATACCATGTAGTCCTTGAATTTACGAAAGAGGTACTCTCCACCACAATCTGATCATAAGGTCTTGATTAGTTTACTTGTTTGACGATCCACTTCAACCTTAAACATTTTAAACTTGTCAAAAGAGTTAGATTTGCGTCTCCTCAGGTAAACATATCCATACATGGTTGACTCATTTATGAAAGTGATCAAGTACTCAAACTCCCCTCTTGCTGGTGTAGACAAAGGACTATACACATTAGTGTGAACAGACTCAGTGCCTTCTTGGCTCTATCCGCCTTTTGGGTAAAAGAACTTTTGGTCATTTTTTACATAAGACAGGATTCACACTGAATCCAACTTTCCAATCTTAATGAGCCCAAAGGCCCATCATGAATTAACCTCTCGAATCTTGCTTGAGTTAATGTGACCAAACCTTAAATGCCAAAGATATGACTCATTGATATTGGTCTTTCTCTTCCCGTTTAAAAGTTCAGATTGAGCATTATTTAATTGATTTTTAATAGGATTAATGAAGAATAGATTTTCATACATGTGCCCAGTATATATAAATTCTCCATTTCTACTGATATACCATAATGGAAAGAAACATAATATCCTTGATTTATTAGTTTTGCAAGTGAAACCAAATTCTATCTAAAACCAAGAACAAATAAAACATCCTTTAATACAACTATTTTATTACAATCAAAAGTAAGTTCTAGTTCTCCCACTGCAAAAGCCCAATCGTGTGCTCTATTTCCCACGCTTAGTCCATGTTCGCCCTTCTGGAGTCTTCTAATCTTTCTAAACCCCTATAAGAAATAATGGATATGTTCAATGGCTCCTAAATCAACAATCCAAGTGGAAGTTGATCCAACCATTGATATAGACTCTAGACAGTAAAACACTACTCGTGGGATTTTTCTTAGCCTAAAGATCCGGATACTCCTTTTTTCAATGTCCCCTCTTCCCACATTTGAAGCACTATCCCTTGGGTTTGTCTTTGGACTAGGACTTGGGTTGGTGCACTACATTACCCTTCTTCTTCTTGAACTTTCTGGGCATAGGCCCAGTTCATGAAGAAGAAGCCATCATAGCTCTTACTTGTGGCTTGAGGACCTTCCCTACCACCTAGAGCTCTTTCATTAACTTAGTTAAACTCATGTTTAACTTGTTCATGTTGTAATTCAACTTGAACTGAGTAAAAGAGCTCGGCAGAGATTCGAGAACCATATCTACATCACTCTTAGGTTCAATGATAGCCCCCAAGACTTTCGCTTCCTCGAAAGTAGCAATCATCGTAGTATATGCTTTGTGAATGATGCTCCCTCAGCCATCTTGGTGTTAATGATTGTTCGAAGAGCCTTCTGCCTTGTAGGCCAGTTCTTGTCTGTAAAAATCGTGGCTAGTAATGTACATATATCGTATGCTATTGCCATGTGCTCATGTTTAGATTGGAGCACATTTGGCATAAAGGCTATGAAAGATCATGGAAAATAAAAGAAAATGCAGTAGAAAATTTTCTGTTTTCTAAGCCATATCTAGAAGAAAATACTTACTTTTTCTTGCTGGTCATGGGTTAACCAACGTGGGGACGAGTTGCACTGGAACTTCTTGCATTAGAAGGGGAGAAGGAGGCACCTACTGTTCAACAGGGATTTCTGCCAATCTTCTACTCCTACGCATCAAACGTCTCCGAGCTTCTTCTCTTCAGCTTCTAGAGTATGGCTTTACCATGCTCTTGGTGTTAGCTTGGTGAGAGTGCCTTCTTGGATAACCAAAATACTCTCCTAGAGAGAAGGAAGAGAATGATGAAATACCGAGAGAGGGAGAGATAGAATGCCCCGGAGAGAAAAACTTCAAACTGTTTTGGGGGTTTTTTTTGTTGGGTATCTCAAGCTCGTATCCTATATGGCGCATCGGATAATAAACGAGATACCATCCCAAGACCCGCCTATGTGTGGAAAATAAGACATAAAGATAATAAAGGTAGTAGCTTTTTACCTTTGTTTGATCATCTGAAGAACAAAATTTCTTTTTCAAATCAAGGTGCGATCCAGCAATCCTCGTGATCAACCTGCACGTGAGTTGAACGTCTAACCACTATAATCACAGTGTGTGATTATCTCTAACAGTAATCCACACAGAGGAATACTCGAGCACGAATCTCTCCTGTGCTAGCAGAAATAAGATGGCGGCTAGGGTTGTTTCTCAAGACAATCGAGAGAGATAGAGAGAAGAGAAGGTCGAGTGTTGCTGGTTTTCTGTGTGTCACTTTTCAGCTAGGGTTTCGTGTGTCTTGTTAATATGTCACACGAAATTTCCCTTCCCAAAATTGAGAATTCTAATCTTATTAGAATTCCCTGATTGTAATGGGAAATATCATATTCTAACAATTACAACTAGGACCACAAATTATAACTAATTATAATTTATCTATAATAACTTCTCTAAGGATCAATGATAGCCCCCAAGACTTTCGCTTCCTCGAAAACAAGCAATCATCTTAGTATATGCTTTGTGAATGATGCTCCCTCAGCCATCTTGGTGTTAATGATTGTTCGAAGAGCCTTCTCGCCTTGCGAGCCGCTTCTTGTCCGTAAAAATCGTGGCTAGTAATGTACTTATATCGTATGCTATTGCCATGTGCTCATGTTTAGATTGGAGCACATTTGACATAAAGGCTATGAAAGATCATGGAAAATAAAAGAAAATGCGAGTAGAAATTTTTCTGTTTTCCAAGCCATGTCTAGAAGAAAATACTTACTTTTTCTTGCTGGTCATGGGTTAACCAACGTGGGGACGAGTTGCACTCGGAACTTCTTGCATTAGAAGGGGAGAAGGAGGCGCCTACTGTTCAACAGGGATTTCTGCCAATCTTCTACTCCTACGCATCAAACATCTCCGAGCTTCTTCTCTTCGGCTTCTAGAGTATGGCTCTACCATGCTCTTGGTGTTAGCTTGGTGAGAGTGCCTTCTTGGATAACCAAAATACTCTCCTAGAGAGAAGGAAGAGAATGATGAAAAACCGGAAAGGGAGAGATAGAATGCCCTGGAGAGAAAAACTTCAAACCGTTTTGGGTTTTTTTTTTTTTTGTTGGGTATTTCGAGCTCGTATCCTATATGGCGCATCGGAAAATAAACGATATACCATCCCAAGACCCACCTATGTGTGGAAAACAAGACATAAAGAAAATAAAGGTAGCAGCTTTTACCTTTGTTTGATCATCTCGAAGAACAAAATTTCTTTTTCAAATCAAGGTGCGATCCAAGCAATCCTCGTGATTAACCTCCACGTGAGTTGAACATCTAACCACTATAATCACGAGTATGTGATTATCTCTAATAGTAATCCACACGGAGGAATACTCAAGCACCAATCTTTCATGTGCTAGCAGTAAATAAGATGGCGGCTAGGGTTGTTTCTCAAGACAATCGAGAGAGATAGAGAGAAGAGAAGGTCGAGTGTTGTCGGTTTTCTCGTGTGTCACTTTTCAGCTAGGGTTTCGTGTGTCTTGTTAATATGTCACACGAAATTTCCCTTCCCAAAATTGAGAATTCTAATCCTATTAGAATTCCCTAATTGTAATTGGAAACATCATATTCTAACAATTACAACTTGGACCACAAATTATAACTAATTATAATTTATCTATAATAACTTCTCT
>JANUWF010000279.1:0-61274 GCA_026120185.1 Voacanga thouarsii
GAACATAAGAGGGTTCCACAAGACCCTCAAGCAAGTAGAAATAAAGGAATTCCTTAAGAAATATAGAGTTGATGCCTTTGGAGTTTTGGAGACCAAACTAAACATGCATAGCCTCGCTACTTGCTACTAGTTCCCACTTCTCGGACTCGGTCATATGTCCATAACTTTGATCTAGACAATGGTGGGAGGGTTCTCATCTTCTAGCACGTTGACCCTGTAAATTTAAGGGTCGTTGCCACTTCCTCCCAAGCCATCACATGCCAGATCTGTTAGTGTTGTGCTCTAGTGGCAATCACTTGTACATTGTATATGACACAGTTTATTTTAATAAAATGCATTATTTATCTTACAAATTCTTTTGTTTACTTTAAGTAATATAACTATTCGATAAAGTCCCTAGTAAAATACAGTGTTAAGAAAATCAGAATAGAGAACATGATATGAGATCCCTACTACACTGAATGGTGTTATTACTTAAATAGTCCCTGGTCATAGTATTAATGAGACAGGACATCATTAATGCGTAAAAACTAGCATGTGTTAGACTTCCTGATTTGATCAGGCGGTGGTTCTCATAACCATGAGTATTGAGATACTCAAAGTTAACATATAGATACTTGTTAATAGAACAAGTTTATTGGATGACCTAGCTTTGAGATAATCACAGGGATAACTATTTAGTGCCAGTGATATAATTTCAATACAGCAAATGTACAAGTATCCTTAGACATGAGATCTCCAAGGTACTTTGTTTGCTGAGCTTTGTAGTTTGATTCCAATCTCTAGAGCTCGATCGAGGGCTACCTATGGGATGGATATTGGGTGCATTGTGAGGTAAACGAAAGTAGTTAAGAGGGTCAATAAAGGATTCACGACTCCTAATAGTAAGGGCGAATATCTCACGGCCACTTGTAGGAATTACTACTCGGAAACTCCTTGGCCAAGGCGATTATGTATTAGAAACAGCTTCTAATTGATATACATCTAGAGTAGTGGGTTCTTGGTACAAGTACTATTGTATTTGGGCCAGAATTAATTTTGGAGGGAGGTGGCACTAATTCCGTACTCCAAATCGAATGAGATATTGTATGATGAAAGGAGTTAATTGCACTGAAGTTTGTTATTGAAAGGTTCATGTCAAGCCACTTGACTTCCTGGACTTTTGGGTGGTCATGAAGTGTTGCTAGATACTGCTTATGATATGGGAATACATGTTTATTAATTGATTAATTAATAAACCAATCCTTATTAGAATTAATAGGATTAATTCTAATTAATTATGGATTATTAATCTCAAACACGTTTAGATTAATTCATGTTCACTCCCAATTGACTGGGAAACCTAATAGGTCACACACAATAGAGGATTATATACTCAATATGTTATTTGATAACATAGAGGGGTTAATTACGAGAAAGAAAAGTTATTGTGGACAAATTCTAATTAGTTATAATTTGTAATCCAAGTTGTAATTGGGGAATTTGATATTTCCAATTACAATTAGGAAATTCTAATTGCTTTAGAATTTCATATATTCGATGGATTGTGGAACATATATTGGATATGCTCGAAACTCTTATCCAAGTGTGATTCACATGAAAATAAGAGCCACAAAACAAACCTCTTCTCTCTCTCTCTCTCTCTCTCTCTCTCTCTCTCTCCCTCTCTCTCTCGTTTTGCTGAAAATGAAAACAGCCCTAGCCACCATCTTTTTCTGCTAGCACAAGAAATTTTGGTGCTCGAGTATTCCTCTATGTGGATTACTATTAGAGATAATCACACACTGTGATTATAGTGGTTAGACGTTCAACTCACGTGGAATCTGCACAAGAGGATTGCTAGATCGCGCCTCGACTTGAAGAAGAAATTTTGTTTTTCGGACAATCAAACAAAAGTAAAAAGCTGTTACCTTTATTATCTTTATTTCTTGTTTTCCACACATAGGCGGGTCCTGCGATAGTATCTCGTTTATTTTCCGTTGCGCCGTATAAGATACGAGCCTGAGATACCTAACAAGATCACCAGTAAGACACTTCATACTTCTATATATTTCTCCTTTGTTTATTCCTTCAATGCTATTATAGCCTGCCGGCCCCTATGGACGGAACTAGGGTAACTAGATATGTAGATACTGAGTCCATAGATCATTATGGGAGATTTCAACACATATTTGTCCCCGGATGAAAAACTTAATGGAGCTCTATTGATAAATTACGAAATCACAGATTTTGCAGAGTTATGGAGGGAATTGGATTTGGCAGGCATTCCTTCCAATGGCCCACTCTACACTTGGACCAACTCTCATATTTTGTCCAAACTTGAGCGAATTATGGGTAATGCACAGTGGTTCTCTTCTCCACTGCATGTTGTAGCAGAGTTCGTCCCCATTTCCACATTGTCTGACCACTGCCCATATCTTTAGAGACTTCAACAATCGTAGTCGGATGCACTACGACCATTTCGATTCTTTAATATGTGGACTGATCACAGTCACTTTCTTGACCTAGTCCGTGACAAATAGCAGGTCCCAGTCTGGGGTCATAACTATTTTATTCTTTGTAAATGGCTTAAGAGCCTTAAAGGACCACTTCAAACTCTAAATGCAAAACATTTCTCTCACATATTTAAGTGGGTATTATGACCTAACAAGGACATTGAACTTATCCAGGAAAGGCACCAGCACAACCCCACAAATGAGGAGCTATCTGACAAGCTTAAGGCTACCGGCAAAGAGGCTTAGCGTCTTGTAGAGGCCGAACTTAAGTTTTGCCAGCAGCTGGCAAAAACTAAATATGTTGCAAATGTAGGCAACTACACCAAGTATTTTCATGCTATTGTTAACCGCAATAGGAAAAGGCATTTCATAGCATCGCTTACCCACTAGGATGGAACCAAAACAGCTAGCCCAACTGGAGGTTACACAGGAGTTTGTTAGATATTACATGACCCTACTCGGGGACTTCTACTTAGTGTTCTAGGCCGAACCCGGATGTGATTCGAGCAGGACCACTATTCCCAACTCAAAAGGCAACGGATCTTATTACCGGAGTTACGTACGCAAAAATTAAACATGCCCTTTGGGACATAGGGGGCAGCAAGGCATCGTGGCGTGATGGCTATATTACACTATTCTTTAAGAAAGCTTGGAGCATAGTAGGCAATAATGTATTATCTGTGTGTAGGGAGTTCTTCTGCTCTGGCAAGCTACTGAGGCAACTTAATCATTCCATTATCACGCTCATTCTGAAAGGAAATAATGTAGAATCAATAGGAGAGTACCATCCAATATCTTGTCGCACCGTAGTCTACAAAGTCATATCAAAGATCTTAGTCGACCGTCTCGAAGGGAATTCTACCAACTATGGTAGATGCTACTCAATCTAGTTTCATTGAAGGGAGATTTATGGCTGACAACATCTTCTTAGTCCAGGAACTCTTACGGACGTACAACAGAAAGTGTGCATCACCAAGGCGTACCATCAAAGTTGACATCTGCAAAGCCTACGATTCCATAGAGTGGCGATTCATGTTTGACTTCCTGAATGAGTTTGGCTTTCCCGATTAGTTTACCTAATAGATAAACCAGTGTATCACAAGCCGGTCCTATTCTGTTGCAATCAATGAACAGGTACATGGCTTCTTCCGTGGCCGACGAGGGCTGAGATAAGGAGACTCGATCTCCCCTCTCCTTTTTGTGCTCTGTATGGAATATCTCTCAGGGTCGATAAAATTAACTACATTAGGGACCGGATTCAAGTACCATCCCAAGTGCGACAGATTGGGCATCATGCATTTAGCTTTCACAGACGACCTTATGATGTTCTCCAAAGGTGAAGCTACGTCCATTACCACTCTACTCAAATGTCTAGATGATTTTCGGGAGTGCTCGAGACTTTAAATTAACAAGAAGAAGTCACACCTATACTTGGCAGGGGTTTCAAAAGCAGAGAAAGATCAGTTGGCCAATTCCTATGGCATCCTACTAGGCTCGTTCCCATTTTATTACCTCGAAGTACCCATTATGTTTGATAAAATTTGGCTCAACAACTACTAGCCATTACTGGACAAGATTGGAGCGTATATAGGCCAATGGTTTGCCCCGTTCCCTCTCCTACGCTAGTAGAGTCTAGCTTATCCGTGCAGTACTACAAGGTATCAATTGCTTTTGGCTTTCCTTCCTACCATCTCCAACTAAAGTGATTGATCAATTACACAGGATGGCCAAGGACTTCTTATGGGACACTAAGAATTCTTTAGTTGCATGGTCAAATTTGTGTGTTCCTAAAACTGAAGGGGGGCTCGGCCTAAAGGATCTCCGCAGCTGGAACTTGGCACTCTTATATGAACAGGCAATCACTATGGGTATCCCACTACTCTATGAACGAGCAATCACTATGGGACACAACCCTAAACTGAGTGCACTCTCCGTTGTTCAAAAGAATCATCCTAATTAGAGACTCAATCATCACAAAGAAGTAAGACTGTAACCAAGCCATCAGTGTACTTTAGGTTTGGGCCAAAGGGGGCAGGTTGAGCATTCGACGCACTTATGATTATTTCTACCTCTGTAACCCAGAGTTTCATGGGCAACAAGCATTTGGCAGCAAGGACTAATGCCCAAGCATTCCTTCTCTGTGTGGCTATGCACCAAGGGATGCCTCAAAACCAAGGACACTCTTCCATTTGTTATAGATAATATCATGTGCCCGTTGTGTAGATGGGAACTAAAATCAGTCAGACACATATTCTTTCACTGCCAATTCTCAAAAGCCGTCTGGACCGATATCCGAAGCTGGTTGAGATTGCCACGGCCCATAAGCTCACTATCTGCCTGCTTCAAGTGGTTCATGAGACACAATCGGGGCTCAAGCCGGGATGCTAAGACTATGTCCACAGACCTTTATGTGCTACGATATACCACATCTAGACAACTCGTAACTAAATGCTATTTGACAACTAGTAGTGCCACTCGACGGACATTTCTACAAAGATAAAAACACATATGTACAGAGTCATCTTTACCTTGTACCCTCATATTTTGAACCTTTTTTAGTCTTATGTCGGATGAACTAGTAGGTACCTTACCAAGGCCCTAACTAGGTGAACGCTTTGTACATATTCCTTCTGTTGATCATTAATACACCTTTACATTTTAATTAAAAAAAAAAAGAATAGAGAAGAAGTTGAGATTGTCCCTTAAGGTTTTGAGGCAAGATCAAAGGTTGGACTAAATTGTTTTAATTAGTCTTGATGTTTATAGGAATCACCCAAAAGGATCACCCTCACCAAATTCTCAAAAGAGTTCTTGAAACCAACTATCTAATGTCTCCAAAGTTATTTTTACAAGAAATATAAAGACATATATATAGATGTCTTGTCCTAAACAAATTAGCAAACTAATCCTAACTATTAAATGGCCTTAATACAAGCTTTGAGACCCTATTATATACTTTAAAATAGATTAAAATATAATAAAAGTAGTGAAAATTAAATTACAAGTGAAAAAGATGAAAATACCAAAAATAGCAAAAAGGTCGGGATTGGCCTGACTAGGGCCGACGCTGGTTCTGGCATGCGCAGCCGACGCCAGGCTGTGTTCTGTCCATGCCATTTTTCAGTGTTTTCTTGATCTTCCAAATGAAATATTGGTCTTTTTAAGCTCTTATTGATATTCCTTTGGCCTTCAATCCTTGTTTAAAGGTTGGCTTGATCCTCCCATGGATTGTTACTTATGTTGTGCATCTTTTGGCCCTTCCTTTACTATCTATCTCTTCAAAATCTTCTTGGACCTAGTTTTGTTGAATTTGTTGTCTTAAAAACCACCTTAAATCATCTTGAAGATCATCTTTATCTAAGGAGCTGTGAATTGTGGCTTGATCACTTTTCCCCTTCTTTGGATTGAGCTTTAGGCTTGGAGCGATTCCTATCATTTCCTTTTTTGGAAAGGATCTCGTGTGAAACCCCAATCAAAATCAACCTTAGAGTAAGGGAGTTGGGATGCATATCATATTTCATTGCATGTTTAAATATATTTTTATATGGTTTTATGTGCATTGAATTTGTGTTTTATAGTCTAGAGGGCTTGATTATGATTATTGAGTGAGAAGGGCAAAATGGTGATTTTTGCTTGAGGTGGAAAAAGGGTGATAGCTTGAGGATTGAATAGGAAAATATTTTTAGAGAGAAAATAAGAACAAGAGTTGTTGTGATTTAGTGGTTAGAGCTTTGAAATTAAATATTGAGGTTTTGGGTTCAAATTCCATCATGGGAGCTTTAGAATGATTAAATTTTATTTTTGTTTGGGAAGTGGAATTTTTGGCCTTATGTGCTTTGGAATAGGGTAGAGATGTTATCCTAAGAGAGTCATGATAGTAGTATCCTAAACATATTCTTTTGCTCTACACAAAATTCCTAAGGGGAATTCATTTCCTCTTGATCCTTAATTTTTCCTATTTCTCAATCCATTAGGATATTCAATTTGTTCAAGTTAATTTTATTCTAGAAAAATTCCAGTAATGTGCTGTGGCTTTGAAGGTTCAAAATGTCTTGGAGAAAGACAACTTATGGACTGAAACCATGGAAGAGGGGGAAGGATTTCAAGTGAATTAATTTCCCTAGTGAACTCTCTAAAACTTCACTCTAGCTAGGTTCATTTTCCTTTATGCATTGAACTGAAATTTTTCCAGCTTCTTGTGACTTCAAGGTGTCGAAATTCTTAGCCATTATTCCCTCCAAAATGCTACCATAAAATGGCCCTTTTGATTAGCTTGAAACCTGAATATTTCTGGCCATTTTTAGACTGCACAAAAGCTGTGCAAAATCAGAAAAATCCCTAGGCAAAATCGCAGCTTTGGAAGTCCGAAACCAAGCTATTTTCTTTCAATTTTTGTTCAACATCTTATCCAAGTTTTTCCTCCATAAAGAATGCTGGAAACTAGCCTTGAAAGACCCTTGAAACCCCCAAAGGAGCTACTCTAAAACAAATATCCAAGTCATGTTTCCTAGGGCCTTGGATAATTAGATCATTCAGACAATTACAAGGGGCGATATAATGTAGAAATTATCTTGTACAAGTCTATCTTAACTAACTAGTTACATATATACCCAATACATATGTATATTTGTCATTCTAAAGAACTTTAACTATAGTATATTAAAGCATACGCTTCTAGCTTCATTAGACTACCAACTCATATTCAAGTTGTAGAGTACGAATCTACATTGTAGTAGTAGTCATCTAGGTTTCTGTCATATAGTACTTTTAGAAACCATTACTACAGATCCAGCTGTACATATGGGAAATACACTTGTGTTATGAAATGAGAAGACTACTCATTAGCTAAAGGTAAGCCATTCTCTATTTAGAATTCACAATACAATAATCTTACTATGATGAGATCTCCATTCTTATCTTTCGATTAAGAACAAAAGTTTATGTGCTAAGGAACCCATGGTCTATACCTTACTATGAAAGTCCTCCATTCATATTAACCATTACTTAAATACAATGGGTCTTTTCCAATAAGAATTGTGCAAAAATGTAAGGAAGATTTCAAAAAGAATTTTTAAGAAAAATACTTTTATTAATACAAGTCAATATTACATCAGAAACCTAGTCTAAGAGGGTATAACAACCTAACAATCTCCTACTTGCATTCTAAGACTAAGTGAGTTTGTAGGTGCCCACTCCTATGGTGTCTAAGTGTCTTCTAAAGACTCTCTCTATCAATGGCTTTGTGAAGGGATTGATAGATTGTTCTCTGAGACAATGTATTCCACCAGGACTTCTTGTCTCTGGATGAAATCTCAGATCAGATGGTACTTTCTCTCAATATGCTTCACCTTTTTGTGGTTCCTGGATTCTTTAGATTGTGAGACTGCGCCAGTGTTGTCGCAATACATGACAAATGGTTTGTCTATTTGTGGCACCACTCTAAGTTTTAAAAGGAACTTTTGGAGCCAAATTGCTTTCATGGATACTTCTGAAGCTGCCACATACTTAGCTTCCATGGTTGAGTTAGTAATTCAAGATTGCTTGATACTCTTCTATGAAATCGCTTCTCCATACAAGGTGAAGACATATCCACGAGTGGATTTTCTCTCATCCTTATCCGCTTGGAAGTCTAAGTCCGTGTATCCTGTAGGAACCAAATTATTTGCCTTGTAAATTAGTATATAATCTCTTGCATCCTTAAGATACTTGTAAATGCTCAATTTACAGCCTGCCAATAAACCTTCTTAGGGTTTAACTGATATCTGCTAACTAAGCCTACATTAAAATAGATATTTGGCCTAGTATACAGTATGTCATACATGAGACTTCTTACAGCTGAAGCATAGGGAATCCTACTCATTCTATCTTTTTCTTATTGAGACTTTGGGTAGTCTATCGAGGAAAAAAATAACCCATGTCTGTAAGGGATCAACGCTCATTTGCATGAGTCCATACCGAACTTGGTCGATATCTTGTCAGTGCATATAGCTTGGGATAATCCTAACATTCTCTACTTCCTATTTTTAAGAAACTTTTTCTCGAGAATATGACTGGCTTCATTCAAGTCTTTTATACTAAATTAACTAGATAGCCAAACCTTAGTAGATGATAGTGTCCCTACATCATTTCTAATAAGTAGAATGTCATCTACATATAGCACCAAAAAAATCACGTATATGCCTTTCAGTTTCCTGTACACACAGAGTTCATGCTCATTTTTGAATGAAATTGTAAGATTTTACAGTCTTATTGAAACAAATGTTCCATACTTTGGATATCTGCTTAAGTCTATAAATGAATTTCTTAAGCTTACAAACCATATGTTCTTGGCCTTCAGCAATAAAACCTTTTGGTTGGGACATATAGATGTCTTCACTAAGATAGCTATTTAAAAATGCCATACTGACATCCATTTGTCATTTCTCGTAGTCATAATGACATGTGATGATAAGGAGAATACATATGGACTTAAGCATGGCTATCGGAAAAAAGTTTTCTCATAATTAATGCCTTCTTTCCGAGTATACCCTTTCACCACATGCCTAGCTTTGAAGGTTTCCACCTTCTCCTCTCGCTCCTCTCTTCCTCTTGTATACCCACTTACACCCAATAGGTTTTATCCCTTCAGTACATAAACTCAATCTCGACTTTCGTTACTTCGTGCCATAGGTTTGTATCAACATCAAGCAATAGCCTCCTCATATCTAGTGGGATCTTGTTTCTAATGGTCGGAGACTAGGACGAAAGCCTCTTTAGTCCATCTTTCTAGAACCTTAGTTATCCTCCCATTACGTCGAGGCTCGTTTGTGCGGGTTCCCGAGATTGTGTCTCTTCTTGTTTTATAATTGGGTTAGAAAATGTTTTTTCGTAAGACAACTACTCATGGAGTTCCAACCTTGTTGAACCTTCGATAGATGTACATTAATCATCCTCCAAGTATCTAATATTAGTACTCACAGGTATTTTTTGCTTATTAGGATGATAAAAGTAACCACTCTTTGTACCTTTTGGATACCCAACAAAATAGCATAATTCCGATCTTGGTTCTAATTTGTCTCCCTTGATTAGTACATAAGTCGGACAGCCTCATATCTTGAGATGATTTAGACTTAGCTTTCACCCAGTCCACATCTCATATGGTGTCTTAGGTACTGACTTGGAAGGCATCAAGTTCAGAATATATATCGTGATTTCTAACCAAAGAAACTCTAGAAGAGTAGTATGAGATGTCATGCTTAGACCATTTTCATCGTTATCCTATTCCTTCTCTCGACTACTCCATTCTACTCGGGGTATCTCTAGCGTAAAGAGTTAGGATACTATTCCATAATATACCATGTAGTCCTTGAATTTACGAAAGAGGTACTCTCCACCACAATCCGATCATAAGGTCATGATTAGTTTACTTGTTTGACTATCCACTTCAACCTTAAACATTTTAAACTTGTCAAAAGAGTTAGATTTGCGTCTCCTCGGTAAACATATCCATACATGGTTGACTCATTTATGAAAGTGATCAAGTACTCAAACTCCCCTCTTGTCGGTGTAGACAAAGGACTATACACATTAGTGTGAACAGTACTCGTGCCTTCTTGGCTCTATCCGCCTTTTGGGTAAAAGAACTTTTGGTCATTTTTTACATAAGACAGGATTCACACCGAATCCAACTTTCCAATCTTAATGAGCCCAAAGGCCCATCATGAATTAACCTCTCGAATCTTGCTTGAGTTAATGTGACCAAACCTTAAATGCCAAAGATATGACTCATTGATATTGGTCTTTCTCTTCCCGTTTAAAAGTTCGGATTGAGCATTATTTAATTGATTTTTAATAGGATTAATGAAGAATAGATTTTCACACATGTGCCCAAGATATATAAATTCTCCATTTCTACCGATATACCATAATGGAAAGAAACATAATATCCTTGATTTATTAGTTTTGCAAGTGAAACCAAATTCTATCTAAAACCAAGAACAAATAAAACATCCTTTAATACAACTATTTTATTACAATCAAAAGTAAGTTCTAGTTCTCCCACTCGCAAAAGCCCAATCGTGTGCTCTATTTCCCACGCTTAGTCCATGTTCGCCCTTCTGGAGTCTTCTAATCTTTCTAAACCCCTATAAGAAATAATGGATATGTTCAATGGCTCCTAAATCAACAATCCAGGTGGAAGTTGATCCAACCATTGATATAGACTCTAGACAGAAAACACTACTCGTGGGATTTTTCTTAGCCTAAAGATCTGGATACTCCTTTTTTCAATGTCCCCTCTTCCCACATTTGAAGCACTATCCCTTGGGTTTGTCTTTGGACTAGGACTTCGGTTGGTGCACTACATTACCCTTCTTCTTCTTGAACTTTTTGGGCTTAGGCCCAGTTCATGAAGAAGAAGCCATCATAGCTCTTACTTGTGGCTTGAGGACCTTCCCTACCACCTAGAGCTCTTTCATTAACTTAGTTAAACTCATGTTTAACTTGATCATGTTGTAATTCAACTTGAACTGAGTAAAAGAGCTCGGCAGAGATTCGAGAACCATATCTACATGACTCTTAGGTTCAATGATAGCCCCCAAGACTTTCGCTTCCTCGAAAGTAGCAATCATCGTAGTATATGCTTTGTGAATGATGCTCCCTCAGCCATCTTGGTGTTAATGATTGTTCGAAGAGCCTTCTGCCTTGTAGGCCAGTTCTTGTCTGTAAAAATCGTGGCTAGTAATGTACATATATCGTATGCTATTGCCATGTGCTCATGTTTAGATTGGAGCACATTTGGCATAAAGGCTATGAAAGATCATGGAAAATAAAAGAAAATGCAGTAGAAAATTTTCTGTTTTCTAAGCCATATCTAGAAGAAAATACTTACTTTTTCTTGCTGGTCATGGGTTAACCAACGTGGGGACGAGTTGCACTGGAACTTCTTGCATTAGAAGGGGAGAAGGAGGCGCCCTACTGTTCAACAGGGATTTCGCCAATCTTCTACTCCTACGCATCAAACGTCTCCGAGCTTCTTCTCTTCGACTTCTAGAGTATGGCTTTACCATGCTCTTGGTGTTAGCTTGGTGAGAGTGCCTTCTTGGATAACCAAAATACTCTCCTAGAGAGAAGGAAAAGAATGATGAAATACCAGAGAGGGAGAGATAGAATGCCCTGGAGAGAAAAACTTCAAACTGTTTTGGGGGTTTTTTTTTGTTGGGTATCTCAAGCTCGTATCCTATATGGCGCATCGGAAAATAAACGAGATACCATCCCAAGACCCGCCTATGTGTGGAAAATAAGACATAAAGATAATAAAGGTAGTAGCTTTTTACCTTTGTTTGATCATCTGAAGAACAAAATTTCTTTTTCAAATCAAGGTGCGATCCAGCAATCCTCGTGATCAACCTGCACGTGAGTTGAACGTCTAACCACTATAATCACAGTGTGTGATTATCTCTAACAGTAATCCACACAGAGGAATACTCAAGCACCAATCTCTCCTGTGCTAGCAGAAATAAGATGGCGGCTAGGGTTGTTTCTCAAGACAATCGAGAGAGATAGAGAGAAGAGAAGGTCGAGTGTTGCTGGTTTTCTGTGTGTCACTTTTCAGCTAGGGTTTCGTGTGTCTTGTTAATATGTCACATGAAATTTCCCTTCCCAAAATTGAGAATTCTAATCTTATTAGAATTCCCTGATTGTAATGGGAAATATCATATTCTAACAATTACAACTAGGACCACAAATTATAACTAATTATAATTTATCTATAATAACTTTTCTAAGGGTCAATGATAGCCCCCAAGACTTTCGCTTCCTCGAAAACAGCAATCATCTTAGTATATGCTTTGTGAATGATGCTCCCTCAGCCATCTTGGTGTTAATGATTGTTCGAAGAGCCTTCTCGCCTTGCGAGCCGGTTCTTGTCCGTAAAAATCGTGGCTAGTAATGTACTTATATCGTATGCTATTGCCATGTGCTCATGTTTAGATTGGAGCACATTTGACATAAAGGCTATGAAAGATCATGGAAAATAAAAGAAAATGCAGTAGAAATTTTTCTGTTTTCCAAGCCATGTCTAGAAGAAAATACTTACTTTTTCTTGCTGGTCATGGGTTAACCAACGTGGGGACGAGTTGCACTTGGAACTTCTTGCATTAGAAGGGGAGAAGGAGGCGCCTACTTGTTCAACGAGGATTTACGCCAATCTTCTACTCCTACGCATCAAACATCTCCGAGCTTCTTCTCTTCGGCTTCTAGAGTATGGCTCTACCATGCTCTTGGTGTTAACTTGGTGAGAGTGCCTTCTTGGATAACCAAAATACTCTCCTAGAGAGAAGGAAGAGAATGATGAAAAACCAGAAAGGGAGAGATAGAATGCCCTGGAGAGAAAAACTTCAAACCGTTTTGGGTTTTTTTTTTTTTTTGTTGGGTATTTCAGGCTCGTATCCTATATGGCGCATCGGAAAATAAACGATATACCATCCCAAGACCCGCCTATGTGTGAAAAACAAGACATAAAGATAATAAAGGTAGCAGTTTTTACCTTTGTTTGATCATCTGAAGAACAAAATTTCTTTTTCAAATCAAGGTGCGATCCAGCAATCCTCGTGATTAACCTCCACGTGAGTTGAACGTCTAACCACTATAATCACAGTGTGTGATTATCTCTAATAGTAATCCACACAGAGGAATACTCAAGCACCAATCTTTCCTGTGCTAGCAGAAATAAGATGGCGGCTAGGGTTGTTTCTCAAGACAATCGAGAGAGATAGAGAGAAGAGAAGGTCGAGTGTTGTTCGGTTTTACGTGTGTCACTTTTCAGCTAGGGTTTCGTGTGTCTTGTTAATATGTCACACGAAATTTCCCTTCCCAAAATTGAGAATTCTAATCCTATTAGAATTCCCTAATTGTAATTGGAAACATCATATTCTAACAATTACAACTTGGACCACAAATTATAACTAATTATAATTTATCTATAATAACTTCTCTTTCTCTCAATTAATCCCACTATGTTATCAAATAACATCTTGAGTATATAATCCTCTATTGTGTGTGACCGATTAGGTTTCCCAGTCAATTGGTAGTGAACATGAATTAATCCAAACGTCTTTGAGATTAATAATCCATAATTAATTAGAATTAATCCAATTAATTCTAATTAGGATTGGTTTATTAATTCATCAATTAATAAACCCATATCCCCAGATTATGAGCGGTATCTAGCAATACATCATAACCACCTAAGAGTCCAGGAAGTCAAGTGGCTTGACATTAACCCTTCAATAACAAACTTCAGTGCAATTAGCTCATTTCACCATAAAATATCTCATTCGGTTTGGAGTACGGAATTAGTGCCAACTCCCTCCAGAATTAATTCTAACCCGAATACAATAGTACTTGTACTAGGAACCCACTACTCTAGATGTGTATCAATTGGAACTATTTCCAATACACAATTGCCTTAGCTAAGGACTTTCCGAGTAGTAATTCCTACAAGTGGCCGTGAGATATTCGCCCATACTATTAGGAGTGGTGAATCCTTTATTAACCCTTTCACTACTTTTGTTTATCTCACAATGTACCCAATATCCATCCTATAGGCGGCCCTCGATCGAGCTCCGGAGATTGGAATCAAAGTACAAAACTCAGCAAACAAAGTACCTTGGAGATCTCAAGTCTAAGGATACTTGAACGTTTGCTATATTGAGATTTTATCACTGGCACTAAATAGTTATCCATGTGATTATCTCAAAGTTAGGTCATCTAATGAACTTGTTCCATTCACAAGCATCCATGTGTTAACTTTGAGTATCTTAATACTTACGGTTATGAGAACCACCACCTGATCAAATCAGGAAGTCTAACACATGCTAGTCTTAACGCATTAATGATGTCTTATCTCATTAATACTATGACTAGAGACTATTTAAGTACTAACACCATCCAGTGTAGTAGGAATCTCATATCATGATCTCTATCATGATTTTCTTAACACAGTGATGTACTATAGACTTTATCAAACAGTTATATTACTTAAAGTAAACATAACAAACTGTAAGATAAATAATACTTTTTATTAAAATAAAATGTGTCATATACAATGTACAAGTTATTGCCTTTAGGGCACAACACTAACATTTTTTTCCCTTCTTCTCCTTATTTTTGGCCAATCATAAAGCTTCCATAAGCCCTAATGACCAAAAATCATCAAGCCCCAATGGGCTAGGTGTTGTTCTCAAAAATTAATCCAAGACTGGCCCAATCATCTTAATTATTTAATTATCTTTTTATGAGCCTCATTAAATACCTAAAACTAATTATTTAATTCTAATTGGACTCTTAATATTTGTCAACATATATCAGCCTAATTAATTAATTTATTCCAATCCAATTATCTTAATTAAGTAATTATCTTTTATGGGCTTTATTCAAAACCTAAGACTAATTAATTAATTCTAATTGGATTCTTAGAGTAAATTTTATTTCTCCAAATAATTATACATTAAGCCTAGATTGTGTCGAAACAATACCAAGGTAACTTGAGCTACTCCGAGGACCAAGAGACATATTATTTATGGCTACTAAAATGACCAAAATGCCCTTACTATGAAATAACCGTATTTTATCATTTTAAATATTTTCATTTATCACCCTATGAAAATATTGACCCCAGGAATAATATTGTTTAAAACAATGTCTCTGACCTACAGGTGGAATGACAAAAATACCCCTCTATGTAACACTCATTAATGAGATAGGATAAATGTACTAATAACCATCTCAAAGACATCTACCATCCTTAGATCTGTAGTCCGATAATCAATGACTCACTGAAATGTACTTGATTATCATTGGAAGCTACTTAAAAACATACAGTCTAGAGTCACATTCCTAGGGCCTTGGATCATTTAGATTATCCTAGACAATCAGAAAATGGTGATTTAACCTCACTAAGTGAAGCATAGAAACTCTTTTGCAGGAGTTCGTCTTAACTAACTAGAGTAATATACCCAATATACAACAATATTGATCTCACAAAAGAAATCTCACCCAATATACATCAAAGTATAAAACCCTAGCTTTGCCAGACCACCAACTCACACTCAAGTATGAAGGTATCCATCAACGCTGCAGCAGTAATAGTCTTATCTTTATAATTATAGTACTTTAAGAGAGACCACTACTACTAGTCCAGTTTTACGTATTCGAAAAACGCATATGCCTATGATATGAGTGAACTACTTACTGATTCACGGTAAACCATTCCTCATTAGAAATCGTGGCATAATAGTCTTACCTTGATGGAATGCCCAGTTCTATCAAACGACTAAGCATTTAATTTTATTTATATGACAAGTACCCATGGTCTATACCTTACTATGAAGAACGACCCAACACATAGACTATTACTTGTCATACTTGGACCTTTAAATATGCAATAGTATAAGAAACAAATAAAATTGAATGAATAAACATTTTATTGTAATATGTTTACACAAAATACATAGTCTTTGAGGGCATACTTTCCAACAGGCTAGCATATCGCGTTATGCCATCTCATCAGCCATTTTTCATGCCTTTTCAGCCTTACGCTCCTCAACGGTGGAATCTTCCCCAATCACATGGTAGGTCTCGTAAAGGACATATATATACTCCTCGGCTGTGAGTACTATGTGCAGGTTCCATTTCTAATCCACATAGTTTGGACCCGTTAGCTTATTCGAACAGAGAATAATGGTTAAAGGATTGAAAGAACCTCTACCACTCATTTTTGAAATTTGAAAAATAAAAGAAATTTTCAAATTTATGAAAACAAAATAATTTTGTGCATTTTATCCTCATATTAAATTGATGATAGCAGCTAACCCTACTATTATCTTTAACATGATTAGTTTGGCCTTAGGAAAACTGACAGAACTTCTTGGGAAGATTAACAGTTTTCTAAACTAAGTGTGCTAACCACCACAAATTAATTTCCTTTCTAGGTAATGATCTAGAAGATTACTTCATCGAGGGGATGGTCATTTCTTCTTATTTTCTATGGACATGCCTTGCACTATAACCTCCAACGTGGGTTGGTTGATCATAGTAAGTGTTTTGGGTTATTAATTTCATCATCCCATTAGTTCTAGATCCTTATGGTATCTCCATCCTATATGGGTTCACTCCCAGGGTGACGTGAGAAGACCCATGATCTCCAATGAGGATCGTGATGGAAGTCGTAAGTCCGTTGAAACCCCTCACCCACTTAGTTTTTTAAATAAGGGTTTTCTTGAAAAAATATCATTTGAAAAATTTTAATTAAGTTCTCTTTTAACTTAAAATTAAAATATCAAAATCTATAAAAATTTATATTTCAAGGTTTATACGCTTTGAGAAATTTTCCGCATGGATTAATTTTATTTAAGTTAAGAACAAAATAATTTCCAAAAAAAAAAAATTTTCCATTTCAAACTTTCTAGAGTTTTTGATCTCAAGTGTTTATTTGACAAAAATAAATTTCCTTTGCTAAAATGAATTAAAATGGTTTTCCATTTTAACTTTTTAAAATTTCTAAATCCAAAATATTTTCTATGTCAAAGATAAAAACCTTTAAGAAAATAACCAAGGATTAATTTTTGTTTAAGTTAAAATAACCATTTAATTAAAGAAAAATATTTTTCCTTGTCAAATAAAATTTCTCAAAGACTTTGGTCGTTGAGAAAACGTGCACATAGAAATTAAAATAAATAGCATGCTAGAAAAGTGTAAACGTTTTCATTCATTTTTATTTTTAAATCTAAGTACCCAAATAATAGAATTAAATACATTAATTAAATTAATTAATGATCTTGTTTAACTCTAAAAATCCTTTACTATTATTTTTCATACAAAATATTCAAAGAATATTAATTATTACAAAAATAATAACTTTGCTTGGTATAGCACTAAAAACAAAAAAGAAATAGCCCAAGAAAAACAAGGGAAATTTTTTTTTCCTTTGGTCTTGTGCACTCGCCGCACTGGATCATGGCCCCATGGGAAGACCCATGGACCATGACCTGCACCCCAGGACTCGGTCACAATAGTGATTGCATCCTAGGGAGGATGACTTGCATTATGCGCAGGATGCAAGTCTTGTTGCAAGCCTAGGTGCTCCTAGGCCTCAGCTGCGGCTTGCAAGCCGCAGCTGGCCTGGGTGCCTACCTTGGATCCATGTAGTCCGAGCCACGGCTTGGCTAGGCTGGTTATCTTCTTCAGCCTTTTTTTTTTCTTCTGCAAATATCTCTAGAAAGCTTCTGCAACTTCGCGATCATGACAGATGGCTCGCTTGATCCAATTTTTCATCAAAAACAAAAACACATCCACCTATACCCTTTCAAATTGGGTTTACACGATTGTTAATCAAAGCATTAATTTGTTTATAGAGCATCCTGAACCTCAACCGCGAGGTGTACAAAGAATTCTACCCATACCAAAACAATGAAGGATCTCAAGTATAATCAAGCAATTATTTGACAAATTTTAATTAACTAACATGTATACATCATAGGCCATTCAAAGCTTCAGGCTCTGATACAACTTGAAGCTAATGAAACACATAGAAGCCATGCATGCTACGGTAAATAAAAACAGAAAATAGAGAAAAAAAAATAAAATGCACAGCAGAGAACTTTTATAAAATTATACCTCTGCACTTGAATGCTGTTTTTGGTACCAGAGTGGACAATGTAATCACCGGGACTTCCTTACGCTTGGAAGATGTCTTTGGACCAAAGCCTCCAAGTCTCCTACTCCTCCGAGGCATGAACGCTAATGCTTTTGAGAGCTCAGAATATTCCACTGCCTAAACACTTTGTTGGTGAAACAACTTAGGCGAGGAGATTCACTATTTCAATCACTTCTTGATTTCTTGTTATTAATTAACAAGACTAAGAAGAACAAAGGAACAAGGAAAAAGGAAAAAGAATGAGAAAGAAGAAAGAACACACAACTTTTGGTTTTTTTCCCTCCTTCGTGTGTATCCATTGATAGGAAAAACAATACACATGACTAACTCAACTAATAACCAAAACACTAGGGTTTTGATATTTCAAAACACCCGAAGGCTATTAACAGAAGAGGTTTGGCTTAATATAAACTCTTCTATTTTGTGAGTTAAAAAAACCCTTTTGGTTTAAGCTATTGGGCCATTAATAATTTATTATCTTCCTTGGACCCAATAAGCCCAAAATAATAACCATTAATTATTTATTTCTTGAGCCTATTAAAATAACCCAATAAATAATTAATGAGACTAAATGAACTAAAATAACTATTTAAACCTTTTTATTAACTAGTTTAGGCCCAGGTTAATTTTTTAATTATTCAATCTGGGTTGAGACCCTGAATAATTAATTAACTAAATAAACTAGATAATAAATTTAATTTCTCTCGTTCTTTTATTTTATTCCAATCTAAAAATAAATTAGACTTCCTGAATAAAATAAAATTCTTTTAATTGAATCCATTTCCTCGACCTAAAATTAATTAAGACTTACCGACTATTTCAAGGTCCAAAAAGACACATCACATTGGATACTAAAATGACCAAAACATCTTTGCTATATATATAGTGGTATTTTACATTTTAAATATTTTTTAATATCACCATAACGAAATATTGAGCTTAAGGACAATATTATGTTAGCTATGTCTTCAATGTATAGGTAAAATGACTAAAATACCCCTCTATACATCGTCGTGCATTTAAAGAGAAAAAAATGTACTAATACCTCTCTAAAAGACATATACCATCCTTAGGCTTCTAATCCAATAATCCACGACATCTTAGAATATTTTCGTTTTCCAATGGAGCTACCCAAAGCAAATATCCAAGTCATGTTTCCTAGGGCCCTAGATAATTAGATTATTCGGACAACTACAAGGGATGATATTGTGTAGAAATTATCTTGTACAAGTCTGTCTTAACGAATTAATTACATATACTCAACATAAAAGTATATTGGTCTTTCTAAAGAACCACAACTATAGTATATCAAAGCATACGCTTCTAGCATCATCAGACCACCAACTCATACTCAAGCTGTAAAGTACAAGTTTAAGCTGTAGTAGTAGTTTTCTAGGTTTCTATCACATAGTACTTTTCAAAACCACTACTACAGGACCAGTTCTACGTATTTGAAATACGCTTGTGTTATGAAATGAGAAGACTACTCGTTGTCTAAAGGTAAGCTATTCCTTATTTAGAATTCATAACACAATAACCTTACCCTGTCGAGATCTCTATTTTCATCATTTGGTTAAGAGCAAAAGTGTATGTGTTAAGTAATCTATGGTCCATATCTTATTGTGAAAGGCCTCCATTCATATAAACCATTTACTTAAATACAATGGGTCTTTTTTCAATGAGAATTATGCACAAATGTAAGGAAGATTTCACAAATAATTTCTATGAAAAATACTTTTATTAATACAAGTCAATATTACATCAGAAACCTACTTTAAGAGGGCATACATCCTAATAATTACAATCAATAAACACCCAACAAACCCCCCAAACCACAAGATACAAAGTAGAATAGATTAACAAACAAAATAGAGTCTAATAATATCCACCACACAAAAGTAAATAAGGCATCACAAAATGGTCTCCACCACAAAATAGTAATAAGTATGTTGTGATACTCGATCATAAGAATCTATTACAACCACGAATTTCCAAGGGTACAATCAAACATCACCCTAAGTCCTCTCAATGTTTGTGGCTCTTCTAGATGAGCAAGATCCTCTAGATAAGCACGATTCTAAGTGCATCCTCATCATGGTCATCATCTCATCTATCTGACAACGAGTCTCAAGTATGAGTTGCTCTTGATGAGACATCTCCTGATCATGGTTTGCTTGCATCTCTTGCATTTTGCAACCATAATCCTTATGTAACTTCAGAAGGACTTTGTGATTAATATAACTAGTCCCTATAGAAGTGCTACCTCTAGACCTTGAACTCAGGATAGGCTGGCATACTAAACTAAGACTAGAGGCACGACCTTTCTTAACACCCCCAGCTGTTGTAAGTATAATGCTATCATAATCAACAACTAGAGACCCAGTAGTAGTACCAAGTTTACCATCAGTCGAGGCTGTTGAAGATACTTGCGTCTCTACCTCCTCAACCATTCTAATAGCTCGTTCTTAAAAATTAAGTCAAGTTCTTAAAAATTGAGTTATGTTTTTTTAAAGAAGAAATAATAATTCTACTAAAAATATGAAATCAAAATAACATTTTAATAAATTACATGAAGATCTTGATGATATAGTGTGATGAACTCCCTTCTCCCTTCGACCTTGTGCTGATATAATTCTCTCAGAAGCTCAAAACTATTCGATAGAACACCACCATTCTTTATTGCCTGCAATAAATTTGTGTGAAATTTATCTTTATGAATTAATGTTCCAAGTATTCATAAACCTAAAATTTCTTGAATACTTAAAATGAGATATGCATGTGCTAGATGTAGAATGGGCCCGCCTGTGTGCATGCATGAGGCATTTTCTCCCTAATTTCAGCGATTACGAGAATTCTAGTCTAATCGTGCCTATATCTCTGGAATCAGCTAATATAGTAGCATAACATCAAACACATCCTCAGGCATCCATAGAAGTCTAACTCTATCATTTAACCATGCCCTCGGAATAGCTCTCCCGCCTTGGATTTGCAACCTTTTTGGATCATGTCACTATCCTCTGCCCTTTATCTATATCATTTCTACAATAAAAAAAAAATAACGTGAGTATTTGGAGTCGAAACTTATCTGACAACAACAAGAAAATCACATAACATATAATTATTATATGCTTGCCTCAAATTCTTGAAACCAAGTATTCTTTGTCTGAATATCCACATGCAACCACCTTTTGTGTCAAGCAGAAAATTTTAGCTTGATACAGTCTGAAATGCAGTTATGAGTCTTATACTAAATCTCTATTGGTCCAAACCTAATAAAAAGATAAAAGAGAAACTTAGAGTGATTCCATATTAAAGTATGGAAAATTAAATTTAACAATAAGTGAAAAATTATATTCTCTATAAACATATATAGTATATTAGAACTCACCGAAAGAACATGTATCATGGTTCGCTGTGATGGAGAAGGGTTGGGTAAAGGTGAAGGATCAAAATGGAAAATATCAAAGAAAACACAGTGAAAATTTTCTCAGTTTTCCGAACCACATCTAGGAGAGAGTACTTACTTTTCTTTATTGGTCACGGATTAACCAATGAAGGGTCGGGTTGCACTAGAACTTGCGATAGAAGGGGAGGAGGAGGCGTCTGTGGTTCGACCGGTATTCCCACCAATCTTCTATTCCTACGCAACAAGTGTCTCCAAGCTTCCCCTCTTCATCTTTCGGAGTATGACCATACCTTATTCTTGGGTTAACTTAGTGAAAGCTCCTTCTTTAGATAATCATAATATCTCCAAGAGAGAAAGAAGAGAAGGATGAGAACAAGAGGAATAGACAACATACTTGAGAGAGTAAGAAAAATCAACGCTATTTTTCTCCTACTCTTGCACACCTATTTTCGGCCAGCCATAGGGCTTGATTAAGCCCTAATGGCCGAAAACATTAAGCCCTAATAGGCTTGGTGCTATGCTCCAAAACTAATCCCAAATTGGCCCAATTCTTTTAATTAATTAATTATCTTCTTTGAATTTTATTAAATATCCAAGACTAATTAATTAATTCTAATTGGACTGTTATTATATGTCAACAAATATCAACCCAATTAATTTATTTATGCCAGTCCAATTCTCTTAATTAATTAATTAATTAATTAATTAATTATATTTTCTAGGCCTTATACAAATTTAAGATTAATTAATTAATTCTAATTGGACTCTTAGAATAAATTTTATTCTCTTCCATATAATTATCTATTAAGCCCAGATTGTGTCTAAATAACACCAAGGTAACTTGAGCTACTTTGAGGAACAAAAGACATATTATTCGTGGCTACTAAAATGATCAAAATGCCCTTACTATTAAATTGCTGCATTTTATCATTTTAAATATTTTCATTTATCATCATATGAAAATATTGACCAAAAAATAATATTGCTAAAGCAATGTCTCTGACCTACAAGTAAAATTATGAAAATACCCCTCTATGTAATACCCATCAATGAGACAGGATAAATGTATTAAAATCCTTCTCAAAGACATCTACTATCCATAGATCTCTAGTATGATAATCCATTACTCACTTGAATGTACTTGCTTATCATTGAAAGCTACCCAAAAGCACATATTCTGGAGTCACGTTCCCAAGGCTTTGGATTATTAGATTATCCTGGACAATTAAAAGGGGGTGATTTAACTTCACAAATTGAAGCATAGAAACTTTCTTGCATAAGTCTGTCTTAACTAACAAGAGTAATGCACCCAACGTACAAGAATATTGATCTTACAAAAAAAAAATCTCACCCAACATACATCAAAGTACAAGACCCTAGCTTTGCCAGACTATCAACTCATACTCAAGTATGAAGGTATCTATCCACACTGTAGCAGTAATAGTCTGGTCTTTATAATTATAGTTCTTTAAGAGGCCAATACTACAGGTCCTATTATACATATTCGAAATACGCTTATGCCAATAATGTGAATGAACTACTCGCTGATTCAAGGTAAACCATTCCTCATTAGAACTTATGACACAATAGTCTTACCTTGATGAAATGCCTAATTTCATCAAACAACTAAGAATATAATTTTACTTATAAGATAAGTACATATAGTCTATATATTACTGTGAAGAATAACCCAACACATAGACCATTACTTGTCATACTTGGACCTTAAATGTGCAATAATATAAGAAACAAACTAAATTGAATGAATAAACATTTTATTGCAATATATTTACATAGAATACATAGTCTTTAAGGGCATACTTTCCAACAATCTCCCATATGCACTGCAAAGACTAAGAAAGTCCACAAGTGCCTAGCGAAACACCTTTTCTATCAAAGGCTTGGCAAAAGGATTCGCTAGATTGTTGACAGAGGAAATCTGATAGACCAAAATCTCCCGTTTCTGGATGAACTCCCGGATAAGGTGATACTTCCTCTCTATGTGCTTACCCTTCCTATGGTTTCTAGGTTACTTGCATTGTGACACCGTTTCAATGCTATCACAATAAATTATGATAGGCCTGTCCTTGTATGGTACTACTCCAAGTTCTATAATGAACTTTCGGAGCCACACAACTTCTTTAAAAGCTTCTGAAGTAGTAACGTACTCAGCTTCCATAGTAGAATCAGTAATGCAGGATTGCTTTATACTTTTCTATGAAATAGCTCTTCCAGATAAAATAAAGATATATCCACTAGTGGATTTTTTTCATCTTTATCCGCCTGGGGGTCTAAGTCTATGTAACCGATAGGAACCAAATTATCAGCATGATACATAAGCATATAATCTCACGTTTCCTTAAGATATTTGAGTATATGCTTTACGGCTTGCCAGTGAGCTTCTCCTGAGTTTGACTGATATCTAGTAACCATGCCTACTACAAAATAGATATTTGGCCTAGTACAAAGCATAGCATACATGAGATTTCCTACAGCCGAAGCATAAGGGATCCTACTTATTTTCTACTTGTCTTCCTGTGTTTGAGAACACCGCTTAGAAGATAAGGATAATCTATGTCTAAAGGGTATAATAGCCCCTTTACATTGATGTATGTTGTACTTGACCAATATCTTCTCAATATAAGCAGATTGGGATAAGCCTAACATTCTTTGCTTCCTATCACTAAGAAGCATAATACCTAGAATGTAGCTAGCTTCGCCCAACTCTTTTGTGCTAAATTGACTAGATAGCCAAACCTTAACGGATAACAATATCCCGACATCATTTTCAATGAGTAGAATGTTATATGTATAAAGTACCAAGAAAATCACTTTGCCACTGTCTGATTTCCTATACATATATGGTTCATCCATGTTTTGAATGAAACCATAAGCATTCATAGTTTCATCAAAACATATGTTCCATGCTCGTCGCACTTGCTTAAGTCCATAGATGGACTTCTTAAGCTTACAAACCATTTGTAATTGACCTCTAGCAACAAAATCTTCTAGTTGGAACATATAGATGTCTTCGTTAAGATAGCCATTTGAGAAGGTCATCTTGACATCCATCTGCCATATCTTATAGTCATAATGACATACGATGGCTAAGAGAATACAAATAGACTTAAACATGGCTATTGGTGAAAAGGTTTCCTCATAATCGATCCCTTCTTTCTGAGCGTAACTTTTAGCAACCAACCTTGCTTTATAGGTTTGAACCTTTCCGTCCGCAGCTTTCTTCCTCTTGTATATCCACTTACACCCAATATGTTTTATCCCACTAGGCACAATGGCAAGATCATAGACCTGATTGAGGAACATGGACTCAATCTCGGCATTCATGGCTAGTTGCCATTTGTCTGCATCAGCATCAACAATGGCCTCCTCGTATCTAGGGGGATCTTATTCTTGATGATCAGGGACTAGAATATAGATCTCTCCAGTCCACCTTTCTGGAACTCTTATGATCCTCCCACTACAACTAGGGTCAGTTTGTATAGGAATATCCAGTAGTGTTTTTCTTGGTTCCTAGATCGGGATGTTAGAAGTATTTAAAGTTGAATTAGTGACCAACTTCTCTTTTAACTCTATTCTACATGCACCCTTGTTGAAAGTAACTTGTTCATCATCTAAGTATTTGGCATTAGTACTAACAAGTACTTTATGCTCTTAATAATGATAGAAATATCCACCACTTGTTCCTTTAGGGTACCCAACAAAGTAGCATAACTCCGATCTTGGTTATAACTTACTTCCCTTTGTCAGCATATAAGCTGGACAATCTCATACCTTAGGGTGGTTTAGACTGGGCTTTTGTCCAGTCCACATTTCATAGGATCTTCTAGGTACTGATTTGGATGGCACTAAGTTCAAAACATATGTCGTTGTTTCTAAGGCATGCCCGCAAAAAGAAATAGGAAGAGACACATGACTCATCATGCTTCTGACCATTTTCATGAAATTTCTATTTTTTCTCTCAGCTACTCTATTCTGCTGGGGAGTTCCATGCGCAGTTAACTGAGATACTATGCCATGAAGTACCAAGTAATCCTTAAACCCACTGAGGATGTATTCTCCACCACAATCCAATCTCAGAGTTTTAATTAATTTACCTGTTTGACGCTCCACTTCAAATTTGAAATCCTTGAGTTTATCAAAAGAGTTAGACTTGTGCCTCATCAGATAAATATAACCAAAACAAGTGTAATCATCTGTGAAAGTGATAAAGTACTCGTAGCTTCCCCTAGGTGGTGTAGTTATTGGACCACAAACATCCGTATGAACTAATGTTAGTATTTTCAAGGCTCTACCTGCCTTTTTGGTAAAGGATCTTTTGGTCATTTTACCTTTAACATAAGATTCACACTGGGGCCATTCTTCCAATCTAAATGAACCTAAAGGCCCATCGTGGATTAGTCTCTGAATCTAATTGGGATTTATATGTCCCAATCTTAGATGCCACAAATACGAGTCATTTGATATGACCTTTTTCTTTTTATTATCAGGTTCAATTTGAATATTGTTTATTTGATTTCTAATAGAATGTATATAAAAAAGATTTCCATACATGTATCTTGTACAAATTAAATTACCATCTCTACTAATGGAAATACCAAAATGGAAAGAAACAGAATATCCTAGATTCTTCAATTTAGAAACTGAAATCAAATTTTGTTTAAAACAAGAAACATATAAAATATCTTTTAAAATTAACTTCCTATTACAATAAAAAAAAAAAGCTTAAGATCTCCCACTGCTTCAGCCCATATTCTTACTCTATTACCTCCTTGAAGTCCATGCTCACCCTTGTTGAGTCTCATTATCCTTCTGAACCCCTGTAAAGAGTTATAGATATGGTCAGTGGCTCCAGAATCAACTCTCCAGGAAGATGTTGATCTAACTATTAAAATAGACTCTACGTATAGAGCAATACCTGAAGTAGACATGGCTAAGAAGTCTGGATAATTTTTCTTCCAATGCCCCTTCTTGCCACACATGAAGCATTTGGTATTGGGCTTCCTATTAGGCTTGGCATGACCAGCTGCTTTGGGTTGGGCTCCTACATTGTTCTGGACCTTACTCTTCTTGAATTTCTTAGGCTTTACTTTTATTCTAGAAGAAAAAATAGAATGAGAGACCAAAACTTTTGACATAGGCTTCATGATCTTCTCTGTCGCTTGGATCTCTTTTATATGCTCCGTGGGATTCATATCCAACTTGTTCATGTTGCAGTTCAACTTGAATTGGGAATATGAATTAGGTAGAGTTTCAAAAACTATGTTAATTTGGCTCTCAGGATCTATTGTTGCGCCTAGGACCTCGACCACCTCGAAGTAGGCAATCATTTTGAGCTGATGCACTCGAACTGATGCCACCTCAGCCATCCTAGTGTTCATGATTGCCCTAAGAGCTTCCTATCTTGTGGGCTGACTCTTGTCAGCAAACATGGTGTACAATGACAAATCATTGTCATACGAAGTGGCCATGTGCTTATGCTTAGATTGGAGCATACTAGACATGGAAGCCAACATATAACATTTAGCCATCTCATCAACTTTCTTCGATGCCTTCTCAGCCTCTTACTCCTGATCAGTGGACTCTTCCCCAATCTCAGGACAGGGATCCGTAAGAACATACTTGTACTCCTTGGCAGTGAGTACTATGTTCAGGTTCTTCTTCCAGTCCACATAATTTGGGCTTATCTGTTGGAATTTCATCATGCTTATCAAATAAGAACACAGTAGAAATCCAATGATCATGTGTTTGCAATTAAAACGGGAATAGAGGAAGAAAATAGAGATTACCTTCTGTAGCAAAAAAATAAAATTTTTCTTGCAAACAGAAATTTGATCAGCAACCCAGGAACCAATTCCCTCTGTTTTGATCATTCAATCGCCCAACTACAATCTAAGAGTAGGATTATCTCTAGTAGTAATCCACACAAAGTTGAATTGCTCACAAAAGCCACTCAAAACTATGCTAGCAGAAGAGAAGAGACTAGGTTTTAATTAGAGAAGAATAGGGATGAAGATATGATTTCTTAGAATCCATTCTGCAAAAAGGAACGATTCCTATATTTATAGTTTTTAGAATTTGTGTTAATTACAATTAAGTCCTCAAAGATCTAATGTTTACAATTGGACTCTTAAAGTTTATATAATTGTAACCAAATCCCATGAATTTTAACAAACTTATAATTCACCTATAAATATATTTTCTTGTCTTAATTAACCCCATAATATTATCAAATAATATATATTGAACAATCAAACCTTTATTGTGTGTGACCCATTAGGTTTCTTGTTCGTATTAGTAACATAATATGAATTAATTCTAACACCTTTAGAAATAATAATTCTAAATAAAATATAGGATTAATTTATTAATTCTATAATTAATAAATTCATATTTAGTATATTAAGAGAAACATCTAGCAATGATTCTTGATCACCCAAAAGTCCAGAAAGTCAAGTAGTTTGACATGAAACTTTCAATAGAAAAAAACCAGTGCAATAAACTTCTTTCACCATACTATATCTTATTCGGTCTAGAGCATGGAATTAGTGCCAACTCCATGCAGAATATTATTAATTTTGGCCCGAATATTTTAGTATTTGTTCAAGAAATCCATTACTCGATATGTGTATCAATTTAGAACTATTCCAACACATAATCACCTTGGCCAAAGACTTCATGAGTAATAATTTCTACAAGTGACTTTGAGATATGCTCTCCTACTATTAGGAGTGGTAAATCCTTTATTGACCCTCTCAACTACTTTCGTTTACTGTACATTGTACCCAATGTCCATCCTATAGGCTGTCCTTGTAAGACTTCAAAGATTAGAATCAAAGTACAATGCTTGATAAACAAAATACCATGGAGATCTCAAGTCTAAGGATACTTGTACACTTGCTATAATGAGATTCTATCATTGACAGTCAGTAGCTATCCAAGTGATTATCTCATAGTTAGGTCATCCAATGAACTTGTTTGTACAACAAGCATCCGCATATTAATCCTGAGTATCACAATACTCATGGTTATGAGAACCACCGCTTGATCCAATCAAGGGATATAACATGTGGTAGTCTTGGTGTATTAATAATGTCCCATCTCATTAATACTATAACTAGAGATTATTCAAGCAAAAACCCTACATAATGTAGTAGGAATCTCACATCATGATCTCTATCATGATTTTCTTAACACTGTATTGTATTAGGGACTTAATCAAATTGTTTATACGCATTTTAAGATATGACAATTAGACTGAAAGATAAAGAATATCTCTTTTATTAATTATTATGTAATATACATGGTACAAGTGATTACCTCTAGAGCACAACACTAACAATCTCCCACTCGCACTAGAGCTAATCATTCATATATCGAATACGGAATAACTCAACATGTTTATCATGTTTCTTCTGCGAAGGTGTTTTAGTGATTGGATCAGCCATGTTCTTATCCGTGGAAATTCTCTCTATCTTTACATCTCTCCTATCTATGATCTCTCTAATAAGATGATAGCGTCTATGTGCATCCTTGGATCGTTGATAATTCTAGATAAAATATAGGATTAATTTATTAATTCTCTAATTAATAAATTCATATTTAGCAGATCAAGAGCGATATCTAGTAATGACTCTTGATCACTTAAAAGTCTAGAAAGTCAAGTGGTTTGACATGGAACTTTAAATAGCAAATAACTAGTACAATAAACTCTTTCACCATACTATATCTCATTCACTCTAGAGCATGGAATTAAAGCCAACTCCATTCAGAATATTATTAATTCTGGCATGAATATTTTAGTACTTGTTCAAGAAATCCATAACTCGATATGTGTATCAAATTTGGAATTATTTCCAACACATAATCGCATTGGTCAAGGACTTCATGAGTAATAGTTTCCACAACTGGCCTTAAGACATACTCTCCTACTATTAGGAGTGGTGAATCCTTTATTAACCCTCTCAGCTATTTTCGTTTACTTTACATTCTACCTAATATACATCCCATAGGTGGTCCGTGTAAAACTCCAAAGATTAGAATCAAAGTACAACGTTTGATAAACAAAATACCTTAGGGATCTGCAGTCTAAGGATACTTGCACACTTACTATATTGAGATTCTATCACTGACACTCAATAGCTTATCCAAATGATTATCTCATAGTTAGGTCATCCAATGAACTTATTCATATAACAAGTATCCACATATTAATCCTGAGTATCACAATACTCACGGTTATGAGAATCATCGCTTGATCCAGTCAAGGGATATAACATGTGCTAGTTTTGGAGTACTAATAATGTCACGTCTCATTAATACTATGACTAGGAATTATTCAAGCACAAACACAACATAATGTAGTATTAATCTCATATCATGATCTCTATCATGATATCCTTAACACTGTGTTGTACTAGGGACTTTATCAAATAGTTTATACACATATTTAGATATAACAATCAAATTGAAAGATAAATAATTTCTCTTCTATTAATTATTATGCAATATTGATAGGGCTTAAATTAGTCATATATTTCCTAGTTATTTAAGGCTATTTTGTGAATTATTTTGTTCAATAACCGGTCATATTCCTTCATATTTGAGATTTTACCCTTGAAAAGGTATTTTGTGCATTATTTTAGATTTTAGGGGTAAAATAAAGTAAAAAGGTCGCTAAACAGAATAGAGGCAGCACTGGCCAGGACATGAGAACCGACGTCAGCCACGTGCTGCTAGTATGCACTTCGAGGCGATGAAAATTCTGTGAAACAGAGCTGAACAGTACATAGCCAGTGCCGGTTGGGAGCTCAGACGTGGCACTGGTTGTAGTCTAGAAGAGTTGGTGCAAAAATCAAGAAAAATTGATAAATGGACAGAGAAGCAGAGCACAACCGGTGTCGGCTCTAGGCAGGCCAGGCGGCATTGGCTGTGCACTGGTATAGAGGCGGTGTCTCAATTTTGCATGCGTTTTTTTTGGCAATTTGCAGAGTTTTAGTATTTTTCTTGTTCTATTTGGCCAAAAACCCTAGAGGAACGAATTTAGGCACTTCTAAAGCCTATAAATAAAGGAAAAACACACGAAAAAGAGAGATTTCGCCGATCAACACAGAAAATCACTTAAATTCAAGAAGGAATTCATGAAATCAAAGAGGATTGTACAAGAGGGTCTACAAAAGAAGAAGAAGGAGGCTTGTCTATGAGTGCTTTCTTTTAACTTTGTTTTCTTTTCTTAAACAATGATGTATTAATTGTTTTATTGTAATTTGACATTGTTTTAGGTATTCATGATTTTTAGAGTTACTTTGATCTTTTGATTAATTGATTGCTATTCTTGGTTTTTAATTTAGTTATGTTGATTACGTGATTAATTTGTTGTTTCTCTCTATTAACTTACTTGGAAAAAGGGGTTGATAGTGGTCTCAAATCTTTAATTTCATATTTGTTGTCTATTAACTTGCTTGGAAAAGGGGTTAATTGATAAGAACTGGGAAATTAAAGGTTAATTGATGTTTGCCAGGATATGGATTCATTGGTTAATGTCATGTTTTAAGTTTGCCAGGATATGGAGATTTAATCAAGGATTGTGGTTAATGCATCTTTTTGGTGAATTAGTTGAGACAAGATATGTGATGCTAATTTGTCTAGAAGATAGTGATTTCATGGATTGGAAAAGAAGTGAATCTATCTTAATCCTTCATTGTGTCAAGAGAATGATTAGTTATGATAATGATTAGGTACTTTTAGGTCATGTTTGTCAAAATAATGGTTTGACTTACATAATTCTCCATCCTTGACATGTATATAATCTTTTAGTTTATTTTATTTTATTTTTCTTTGTATTCTTTTTCACTTTTTTGAGTCGGTTAAACAATAAAAGAAAAGGGATTAATGCATACTTGTTCCTTGAAGATCGACACTCATTTTAAACCCTATGCTATGCTTAATGATGAGTACGCTTGCTCATATGTGTAATTGGGGTTAACGTTTTAATTTAAACTTGATTGGGAATGTGCTTATTTTTATATGATTTTTATACCCAAATTTAGACACATCAAGTTTTTGGCATCATTGTTGGGGAACAATATCATGAAAGTTTAGATTTTGTTGATTTAACAATGTAAATATGTAAATATGTACATATGTAAATTTGTACAATTATTTTTTTTTTTCACAAAAATGTGCTATCATTTGTATCTTGTGTATCTTTGTAATCCAATTTACTAATTTTGACTAATGTTTAATTGACTAACGTGTGCTTGTAATTTTATTTGAATGGTGAATTCTGTTATCTAACTATCTTCTATGTTTAGGTGAAATGGAAAATTGGAACCAGAGGAGGCGTAATAAGGGGCAGTACCCTCATCACTCTTCTGAGATAACACTCAAAGTATCAGAATCAGTAGAGCTAGAGACAGTGATTGGAAAATTTGTTGTCCATGTCACAAAACGCTTCCAAGAAATAGATTCCACATTTGGGAAGTTTGAGGAGATTGTCCGCAATATGGAAAGATAAATCTGGTTTTTGACTGACATGGTGTTAAAGTTTCAAGAACTAACACCAATAGACAAAGTGGAAATAGCTGCTGTCACATTGCGGAGTAGAAAAGAGTTGCCAGACATTGCAGACTACAATCGGCACCGGTTGGAGGAAGAGAACTGGAGCCGGCAGCCTTGTACACCCGAGAGCAAAGCATACAGCATGCAACTAACGCCAGCCGAACTAGGTAAACCGGCACCGGCTGCACCCTACCCATCTCTCGAAAATCCCATTAGAAATTCAACTTTTCGGCCTCAAATTTCTTATCCAACCCATATACACAAAGCCCAAAAAGATGCCCAATTTAACAAATTCCTTGAGATATACAAACAGCTTCACATAAACATCCCACTCAGTGAAGCTTTAATCTATATGCCTAAATATGCCAAATTTCTCAAAAGCATGCTCATAAGAAAAAAGCGATTGGAAGAATTCTCCACAATGGTACTAAATAAAGAATGTTCAACCATATTGCAGGACAAACAAAATTTTCCACACAAAAAGAATGATCCAAGGAGTTTTTCTATTCCATGTTTAATTGGAACTCTTAATTTCTGTAATGCATTAGCTGACTTAGGTGCTAGAAGTAATTTATTGCCATATAAAACATTTAAAAAGTTAGGCCTAGGAGAACCCCAACCCACTAGGATGAGTATTCAATTCGTAGATAGATCTATCAAGTATCCTATGGGTATAATAGAATATGTGCTTGTAAAAATTGACAAATGCATATTTCTCGTGGATTTTGTTATTCTTGACATGGATGAAGATTCCAAAGTCCCTTTAATCTTATGTAGACCCGTCCTAACTATATCAAAGGTATTAATTGATGTTCATGGGGGAAGGTTGACACTTAGGGTTGGGGATGAGGAAGTAGTCATTCAAATCCACAAAAGTATACAACATCCTTTATCTTCTGATGATTCTTGTTTAAGAATTGATATTCTTGACGAACATATTTTGGAGTTTATGTAGGAATCATTTGAGGAGGAGTTGGTGGAAACTTCAGTAGCATATTTGGAGGACTCTAACGATGAGGATGGGATGAAAAGTTTTGAAAAAATTGAGAAAAGTTGTTCAGGGAGAATGAAATCATCCATAGAGGATCCTCCAGAATTGGATCTAAAAGACGTACCCTAGCATTTGGAATATGTGTTCTTGGCTGAAGGGCATAAATTGCCTGTGATCATTGCCAAAGATCTCACTAAGGAACAAAAGACCAAATTGGTAAGTGTGTTGGGGAAATATAAGGGAGTATCAACATGGAAAATCATGGATATAAAGGGAATTAGTCCATCCTTTTGCACTCATAAGATTTTGATGGAAGAAGGTGCAAAGCCGGTAGTGCAACCCCAACGTAGGTTGAACCCATATATGAGTGATGTGGTAAAAGGAGAGGTAATTAAGCTTCTAGATTCAGTCATCATTTATCCTATTTCTGATAGTATTTAGGTGAGTCCTACTCAAGTGGTACCAAAGAAGGGAGGAATGACAGTAAGCCTCAATGATAAAAATGAGCTAGTCCTTATGAGATTGGTCACGGGTTGGCGGTTTGGCATTGATTATAAAATGCTAAACAAAGCCACTAGGAAAGACCACTTCCCTCTCCCTTTTATTGACTAAATGTTGGAAAGGGTAGCCAGACATGAATACTATTGTTACTTGGATGGATTTTCTGACTACCTACAAATCCCTATAGCTCCTAAGAACCAAGAGAAAACCACTTTCACATGTCCATATGGTACTTTTGCATATCCTCGAATGCCGTTTGGTTTTTGCAATGGTCCCAAAACATTCCAAAGGTGCATAATAGCTATATTTGAAGGGCTCGTAGGGGATATCATGGAGGTATTTATGGATGATTTCTCAATTTTTGGTGATTCATTTGACTTGTGTTTATCTAATCTTGAAAAGGTATTAGTAAGATATAAAGAGACTAACCTCATGCTTAATTGGGGAAAATGCCACTTTATGGTGGAAGAAGGTATTATGTTGGGGCATAAAATTTCAAGGAAGGGTATAGATGTAGATAGAGCAAAAATCGAAGCAATTGAGAAACTACCTCCTCCTACATCTGTGAAAGCTATAAGGAGCTTTATTGGTCATGCAGGTTTTTACAGGAGGTTCATCTTAGATTTCTCAAAAATTTCCAAACCGCTTACCTCTTTACTTGAAAATGATGCTGTGTTTAATTTTGATGAAAACTGCCTTAATGCTTTCACTATGCTTAAGAAGAAATTGATCAATTCACCCATTTTGATTGCACCTGATTGGTCTCTTCCATTTGAATTAATGTGTGATGCAAGTGATTTTCCAGTTGGTGCAGTACATGTACAAAGGAGGAATAAGAACTTCCAATCCATATACTATGCAAGCAAGAGTTTAACGGATATGCAAGAAAACTACACAACAACAGAGAAATAATTGCTTGCCCTAGTATTTGCTTTCGATAAATTTCATTCTTATCTTATTTTGTCCAAAGTCATTGTTTATATGGACCATTCTACCCTAAAGTATCTACTAACCAAACATGATTCCAAACCAAAATTGATAAGATGGGTATTATTATTGCAGGAATTTGATTTGGAAATTAGGGACAAAAAGGGTGCGGAAAACTTGGCTACAGATCACTTGTCAAGACTGGAAAATCCCAATTTGGAATATTGGTAGAGGACGAAATCAATGACACTTTTCCGGATGAACAACATTTGCTCATAGAAGGTGAGATTCCAAACACCCCTTGGTTCGCAGACTTTGCTAATTACTTGATTGCAGGAATTATCCCAAAAAATCTCACAATGCAACAAAAGAAGAAATTCCTCTCCAAGTAAGGCATTACTTTTGGGAAGACCCGTATTTGTTTAAGTGTTGTGCGGACCAAATCATTCGAAGATGTGTGGACTCTGAGGAATAAAAGGATATTCTTAGACAGTGTCATGAAGGACTTGTTGGATGCCACTACCAAGCCAACAACACTACATGAAAGGTGCTTGAGTTTAGATTCTATTGGCCCACATTGTTCAAAGATGCCCACAGGTTTGTTCAAAGTTGTGATAGGTGTAAACGTACAAGTAACATTTCTAAATCTAATGAGATTCCATTACAAATTTTTCAAGCTTGTGAAGTGTTTGATTGTTGGGGGATAGACTTCATGGGACCTTTTCCTAGTTCTTTGGGGGAATAAATACATTTTGGTAGCAGTGGATTACGTTTCTAAGTGGGTAGAAGTACAAAATTTACCAAATAATGATGCAAGGGTTGTGGTAAAATTTCTAAAAAAAACTTTTCACCCGTTTTGGTGTGCCTAAGGTGCTCATTAGTGATAGGGGGACTCACTTTTGTAATACTCAAATGGCAAAAGTTCTCAAACATCTAGGAGTGAACTATAGGTTTGCCACCCCCTATCATCCCCAAACAAGTGGACATGTGAAGTGGTTAATAGGGAAATCAAAAGAATCTTGAAAAAATTGTTAACCCTACTAGGAAGGATTGGAGTTTAAAATTAGATGATACTCTTTGGGCATACATAACAGCTTTTAAGACCCCAATTGGCACAATTGCTTTTTGGTTAGTTTATGGAAAAGTATGTCATTTACTTGTTGAGATTGAGCATAAAGCTTATTGGGATATAAAACTTGTTAACCTTGATCTTGAGTTAGCTGGAAAGTCAAGATTGCTCCAACTCACAGCCTTGGAGGAGTTGGGCAAGGATGCTTATGATACTTCAATGCAGTATAAAGAGAAGGTCAAAAAATGGCACAGCAAGCATATCACTCGACAACACGAATTCGAGAAAGACGATCAACAATTGTTATTCAATTCTTGCTTATGACTGTTTCCAGGAAAGTTGAAATCAAGGTGGTTAGGACCATACACAGTAAGTCAAATATTCCCCTTTAGAACCCTTGAAATCACTCACTCCACCGGACGCACTTTCAAAGTCAATGGCAATCGAGTGAAATGCTATGTTGGTGAAATTCTTCGCACCACGGATCAAGTGGATACGCTCTTGGACACTACAACATAAAACTTCTTAGGTTATCCATAAATTTGTACTATTCTTCTTTTTCGTACTATTTTCTTTCCTTTTTGTTTATTTTTCTTTTCTAGTTTTTATGCGTTATGTATTTTTCTTTCTAGGTACTTCAACAATGCTCCTTTCTGCTGGAACTCAACTCTTTTGTAGGAGAATGCCAACTGTAATGGAAGTATTTTGTTTCTTCTCTTTTCCCTTTTATTTTTGGTCCCATGGTGATATTTTCTTGCTCCATTTGTTTGGCCATTGAGGACAATATCTAGTTTAAGTGTAGGGGAGTGGTTAGAATGAGAATTCTTCTATGCTTCATTGTATACTTTATTCTTCTTGAAATTCTTTGAACCTTTTTGAGCAAATTTTTTAAATCTTTCAAGATGTATTTTTAATGGATGTCTTTGTGCTCGATCATAGAGCATATGTTCTATATCATTTGTGGCTTATGTATGACTTTTTGCACGCACTTAGACTAAGTAGTTCTTAATCAAATGCTTTACATTGTTCTTAAACCTGTTTTTCTGCTAAAATTCATTGAGCATTCTAGAACTTACTTGAATACCTCTCAAGGTGAAATAAGAAAGACATTCATAATTTAACTTAGGGATGACGGTAATAGGCCTTCTTTGGATAGTTTGAGCTTTTCAAGCCTACCTATTTTATATTATCCCTAGTGCCTATTTTGAGCCTAAATTGATAATTTCTTTCTTAAACCCGTTATCATACTTTGTCCATTACTTCTTTCTAAGAGTTTGATTTACCTTCCAAATCTTTGATTGCTCTTGATGGATAAAAGTACAAGTAGAAGAATGCTAAGGGAAAATGCTTGTGTACATGTCATGACTTGTTACTTTTAGTCATGCATCATTTATTGAGTTGGAGTTGTGAAAGGAGAAAGGAGGAAGAAACGAGGGAGAAAAATTGAGAAAAACAAAAAGCTGCTAGAAAATGTTGAAAAAAATTGGAAACAAAGAAAAGAAGCATTTGAAAAAAAGAGGAAAAAAAAAAAGAACAGTTGAAAGAAAAAGAAAAGAAAGAGCACAGGAAGAATGTTGGTTGAATTGGAATAAAAAATTGCTGAAATTTAGATGATCTTGTGCAATATGATTGATGAGTTAAAAACCTATTTATAAAAAGAAAGCAAGATGAACTGTAATATGATTGCTATACAAGGTTATGGGTTTTTGATTCATTTTGAGATAGGAGAGCAAGAAAAGTTTGGAATTTATCAGTACATTTTGTTTATCCTTTTCTTGCAAACTCTCATCTTTTTTTATATTTGATTTTTCCTATATCCTTCGTTTGACAGCTACATTACAAACCATTTAGCCTTACATTACAAGTTTAAAAGTCCTACTTGATCTAAGTAGAATCATGATATGTCTCGGATTAGTGGAGAGAGTGTATGAAAAGTAAGCTTATGGAATGCATATTTCTTTTGAACTAAATTCTTTCTAATAGTTTGAGAATGATGTTAAGTATTGGGTCAGTTCTACTAGTCATTATTCCCTTACACAAGTCTTGCATTTGTTATGAAAGAGATAGTAGCATATATTTTGTTGTCTTAAATAAAGAAAACATTGGAGATATTGTTTTGAAATTGATTGAGTGATTTTGTGAAAACTTGTGTTTTCCTGCTTGTCTTAGATACTTTGCTTGACGATAAGCAAATAGCTAAGTGTGGGGGAATGTGAGCTTAAATTAGTCATATATTTCTTAGTTAATTAAGACTATTTTGTGAAACACTTTGTTCAATAATTGGTCATATTCCTTCATATTTGAGATTTTACCATTGGAAAGGTATTACGTGCATTATTTCAGATTTTAGGGATAAAATAAGGCAAAAATGTCGCTAAACAGAATAGAGGTGTCGTCGGACAGGACAGGAGAACCAGCGCCGGCCACGTGCTATTGGCACGTATTTTGAGACGATAAAAATATGTGAAACGGAGCTGAACAGGACATAGCCAGCGCTGGTTAGGAGCTCAGAGGTGGCGTTGGTTGTCGTTTGGAAAAGTTGGCACGAAAATCAAGAAAATCGACGAACAGACGGAGAAGCAGGACACAATCGGCCCCGGCCTTAAGCAGGCTAGGTGTCACCGACTGTGCACTGGTATAAAGGCAGTGCCTCGATTTTCACACGCGTTTTTTGGCAATTTGCAGAGTTTTAGTTTTTTTCTACTTCTTTTCGGCCAGAAACCCTAGAGGAACGAATTTAGGCATTTCTAATGCGTATAAATAGAGGGAAAACACAAGGAAAAGGGAGATTTCGTAGATCAACACAAAAAATCACTCAAATTCAAGGAGGAATTCATCAAATCAAGGAGGATTGTACAAGAAGGTCTACGAAGGAAGAAGAAGGAGGCTTGTCTATGAGTGCTTTGTTTTAACTTTGTTTTCTCTTTTTGAACAATGATGTATTAATTGTTTTATTGTAATTTGACATTGTTTTAGGTATTCATGATTTTAGAGTTACTTTGATCTTTTGATTAATTGATTGTTATTCTTGGTATTTAATTACTTATACTGATTACGAGATTAATTTGTTGTTTCTCTCTACTAACTTGCTTGGAAAAAGGGGTTAATGTTGGGAAATATACCCTTTTAGATTAGGTTTCTGATGTAAAAATTGAATGTTTTAATAAAGAATTTATTTTCAAAAATTATTTGTGAATTTACATTTTTATTTGTGCACAATTACATTTGGAAAAGACCCATTGTGTTTTAGTAAGTGATACATGTGAATGGAGGTCTTTCACAGTAAGGCATGGATCACAAGCTACTTAACACATAAATATTTGTTCTTAACCGATTGATGAGAATGGAAATCTCATCATGTCTAGGTTATTATGTTATGAATTCCAAATGGAGAATGGCTTACCTTTAGCCAGTGAGTAGTCCACTCACTTCATGACATAAGCGTATTTCGAATACGCATAACAGGACCAGTAGTAGTGGTTTCTTAAAGTACTATATGGTAGCAACCTAGACTACTACTGCTACAGCATAGACTAGTACTCTACGACTTGAGAATGAGTTGGTGGTCTGACGAAGCTAGAAGCATATACTTTGATATGCTATAGTTGAGGTTCTATCGTAGGGCCAATATACTTGCATGTTGAGTATGTGTGACTAGTTAGTTAAGACAGACTTGTACAAGATAGTTTCTATAATATATCGCCCCTTGTGGTTGTCTGAATGATCTAAATATCTAGGGCCTTGGGAAACATGACTTGTATGTTTGCTTTAGGGTAGCTCCCTTGGTAAGCTGAAATAATCCAGGAAGTCGTGGATCATTGGACTAGAGGCCTAAGGATGGTAGATGTCATTTAGAGAGGTGTTAGTACGCTTCTTCCTCTCCAAATGTACGGCGATGTATAGAGGGGTATTTTAGTCATTACACTTGTAGGTCGGAGACTTTGCTAACGCAGCATTGTCCTTGGGGTCAATATTTCCTTATGGTGATTTTAGAAAATATTTAAAATGCAAAATACAACTATTTATATGGCAAGGGTATTTTGGTCATTTTAGTAGCCAAGGCGGTGTGTCTTTTGGTCCCCAATATAGACCGTGAGTCCTAATTAAATACGGGCTAAGGAATTGATCTTAAATTAAATGGAATTTATTTTATTTAAGTAGCCTGATTTAATTATTGGGCTAAAATAAAATAAAGGTCCATGGAGAGAGAGAATTAATTAAATTAGTTTGGTGGGTTAAATAATTATTTAGGGCTTTGGCCTAATTTGAATAATTAAAGATTAACTTGGGACTAAACTAATAAAGGCTTATTTATTGGACTAGTTTATTTGGACTGAAAAATTAATTATTAATTGGGTCATTTATGTGGTTCTAATTAGAATAATTAATTAAGCCAAAAAGGTTAAACTAAGTATCTAATGGCCCAGTCTAGTTTAACTTAGGGTTTTTATTTAGGTTAAACAGGAGGATTGAAAACAACGTGGTTGCAGAACACACTTTTTGAGACGGCTTCTTCTCTGTGAAAAGAAAAACAAGCCAGACATCTCTCTCTCTCTCTCTCTCTCTCTCTCTCTCTCTCTCTCTCTCTCCTCTCTCTAGGAAAAAGGTTCCTTAGTCTGTAGTTGTTCACCAAATAGATTTAGGCAGGCCATATACTGGAAGATCGAGAGTTTGGCGTTCACCTACATGCAAAGACGGAGTAGGAGGCTTGTAGGAATCGCACCAGAGGCTTCCACCAGCTTACCCACCCTGGTAGCACACATTCCAGTCCAGCCAACTCTTAGAACGAGGAAAAGAGGTAAAAATTTTAAACCTCACAATCCGTGCAGAGCAGGACTGGCGCCGGCTAGGGCTACCGGAGCTGGTGCCAGCTCTGTTCGAGAATCCCATATTCTTTAGTTTTTCCAGTTTTTGATCTTCGCTTCCGTTGCATGCCCTCTGTTTTTTATTTTCTATGCCTTTAGTTAATTGCTAAGAACTAAGCAATTAAAGGTTAATTGATGTTTGCCAGGATATGGATTCATTGGTTAATTTCATATTTTAAGTTTGCCAAGATATAGAGATTTAATCAAGGATTGTGGTTAATGCATCTTTTGGGTGAATTAATTAAGACATGATATGTGATGCTAATTTGTGTAGAAGATACTGATTTCATGGATTGGAAAAGAGGTGAATCTATCTTAATCCTTCATAATGCCAAGAGAATGATTAGTTATGATAATGATTAGGTACTTTAAGGTAATATTTATCTAAATAATGGTTTGAGTTACATAATTCTCCATTCTTGACATGTATATATTCTTTTAGTTTATTTTATTTTATTTTCCTTTTTATTCTTTTCCACTTTATTAAGTCAGTTAAATAATGAAAGAAAAGGATTAATACATACTTGTTCCTTGATGATCGACACTCGTTTTAAACCCTATGATATGCTTAATGATGAGTACGCTTGCTCATATGTGTAATTTAGGGTTAATGTTTTAATTTAAACTTGATTAGGAGTGTGCTTATTTTTATATGATTTTTATACCCAAATTCAGACACATCAAATAAACATGGTACAAGTGATTGCCTCTAGGGCACAACACTAACAATTATCTTTAAGATAATTTAGAAACTATTGGCTTAATTATTTACCTCATCGATCGGATTTAAGAGTTTTAATACTTTTTTCCAAGTTGTTTCTCTACTTCATTGTTGAAGTCTTTGAACTTGTCAAATGTTTTAGACTTGTATTTCATTAAATACAAATACTTATATCATGAATAGTCATCAATGAAGGTTATAAAGTAGTGATAATCTCCTCTTGCTTGTATAGATATTGGGCCACATACATCTATATGTATCAGTTCTAATAATTCTTTAGCCCTTTCTTTTTTTCTAGAAAATGGAGTTTTAGCCATTTTACCAAGTAAACAAGATTCACATATGTCATATGATTCATAATCAAATGACCACAAGTCACCCAGCCTGTATAATTTAGACACGCGTTTTTTCATTTACATGGCCTAAACAACAATGCCATAAGTAAGATGAGGTTGAGTTATCTTTTCTTTGTTTCTTTTCATTTATATTGAGAATTGGATTATCCATGTCTAGAACATATAAACCATTAACCAAAGTTGCAAAACCATAATGGATATCATTTAATGAAAAAGAACAACGTTTATTCTTAAAATTTAAATGAAATATAAATAAGTCTAAACAAGTAACTGAGATAATGTTTTTCAATAAAACTAGTATAAAATAGCAGTTTTGAAGTTCCAAAATTAATCCAGAAGGTAGATTAAGATGATAAGTCCCCAAAACTTGTGCAGCAACCTTTGCTCCATTTGTAGGTCGCAGGTCCACATTACCCTTTTCCAGCCTTCTACTGCCCTTTAGCCCTTAGAAATTATTGAATAAATGAGATCCACAACCAGTATCCGATATCCATATCTCATTATTAAAGATAGTATTAATCTCAATCATAAATATACCAAGAGTAGAAGTAGAAGTACTTGCAAGCTTTTCCTTCTCCTTCTTTTTCTTCATGGTCTCCAAGTAGGCTTTACAGTTGCACCTCTAATAGCCTATCTTGCCACAATGATGACATGGGCCTATAGTGGCTGCTTCCTTCTTTTTTACGCCTCCTTTGGGCTTGGTAGGATTTTTCTTCTTCTTTTTGGGAACTTTCTTCGTTCTTCTTAGAAGATAAAGAACCTACTAGCAAGATGGCCTTATCATCGTTCTCCATGGATGATTCAACAGTCTTAAGCAGATTGATAAGCTCAGGTATGGTGGTCTCAATATTGTTCATGTGGTAGTTAATCACAAATTGTGAAAAACTACTTCGTAATGATTGTAGAATTAAGTCAATACTTAAATCGTGATCAATTACGAAACCAAGAGACCTAAGCTTTTCAGTATAGCCCAACATCTGTAGCCCACGATTGGCCACTGAAGCACCCTCAACCATCTTAGAACGGAACAATTGCTTAGAGATCTCATATCTCTCAGTTCTAGCTTGTTTATCAAACAACCCTTTAAGATGGAAGATAATGGTTTGAGCATCCATATGCTCATGCTGTTTTTGTAACTTAGGAGTCATTGACACCAGCATAATACATGATGCAATGTCACTATCCTCCTTATGCTTCTTATGGAGAGCATGCTCATCAACAGGAGCATCTTGGGCAGGGTGGCAGAATATGAGCATTTAGCACGTAGAGCAACTTTTCCGACTTAAGAACAATTCTCAAGTTTCTATACTAGTCCAAATAGTTTGATTCAGTGAGCTTATTTATTTCTAAGATGCTACGTAGGTTTAGCTTTGTCAACATAATGCAAGTGACCTAGATGTAAAGATAGAATAATTAGTACATTTATATGCTCATGATATGTAAGTAATTGGGTCTTTAATTAAACATATTTTTATTTTACTATTTTATTCAAATCAATAGCCCCCACTATTGACTCAAGAAAGCCCGTTGGCAGCTTTTCTAGTGGACTAGTATCCAAATTCCTTAAGAATAACTTGCGTTAGCCTAACAAACCACTCTAAAGTTTACTGGTAGGTATCCAATACCAATTACATTAAATGTAACTACTGTATCATTGGGTGATTAACATCTTTTAATCATTAAAGTATTTAATACTATCCCAACCTTACCTCTAATATTCTTTATGCTTGGTGGTTAAACCCAACCCATTAATCAGGAATTAAATTCCATAACTTGAACATACTCAATGTCAAGTAGGCTTGGGTATACCCAACAACTTGGTCTCGAAAAACAGCTCTCGTTCTTACTATATTAATGGAAGGCATTAAATTTAATATTATTTGATAGATTTGTTCCTTTTAGTTGTCTTATCATTTGACATGCATACAATTTATCAAGAAGCAACATAAATTGATAAACATGGTAATAAACAAATACATGGCATGGTTATGGACTCTCTAAATTAATTTTCTTGAGCCATCAAGGAAATTAATATGGTCAATCCTATGTGTTCGTGCATGATTTAAATAGAATATCTTACAATCTCGATTCGTTTTGATTGCCATCTTCAAAATCTTGTAAATAAAATTTTACCTCAATCTAACCTATATAAACTAATTACATAGTTTCCTAAAGGAAAAAAACCTTGAGTTACATTCGAGGGAAGTTAGACGAGAAGAGAATTACACAAGAATTTGAGATAAGGCAGACACACATACCCTATTTAATTAAAACAAAGCAATAAAAATGTATGAATAGATAAGTTTTATCTTAGTCCATAGCCATCCACCATGCCAATAAAACGTGCTTAAAATATAGCATAAAACATCCAATGAACAAACATCCAAAATCAGTAATTTGAAGAAATTTGGGTCCAAAATTAAATTTTAAAAAGTTCTGGGTCGAAATCAAATTTTAAAAATTTGTGGGTCCTATATATAATTTTTGAAAATTTATTTTATTCAAAATTATGGGTTTCAAATAAATTCTAATCATTATTAGAATCTATTCTCAAAATTAAAAAAGATAAAAAAAACTTTTTTATTTTTTTTTTATATAAAACAGTGCAAGCCGCGTGCTTGCTGAGACTAGCTGCACATAAAATAGGGGAAGAATAGAATGCACCTGGCACCAGGTCGGTCGAAGGTACCCGACACCAGGTATGCTCTGGTGGTGGAAATTCAGCAAAATTTTTAAGCAATAGTAAGCATAATAATCACTGTTCATCTTCTTTCCAGATTCTGCAAATTTTTTTCACGAATTGCAAAATGATTTTCAGACCGTTCAAAACAATTTTGATTTTAGATTGTTGAATCAAAAGCTTGATTGCAAGAAGAACATTATGTAGAAAAACTAGACCCACACGGAGACAATTTCCCAAATGATTTTCAATGACCAAGACTCTTCAAACCAGAAAACCTAGACACGCCATACAAAGCAGTAGACATATAGTAGCCATGATCATACAATTACATGCTCTGAAAAGATTTCAAAGTAATTAAAGGCCCATTAAAATGCACATACGAAGGCTTTGATACCACTGTTGGAATTACATCATACTTATCAAATAAGAACACAGCAGAAATAACCATGAAATTTATACCCAAGGATCACGTGTTTGTAATTAAAATGGGAATAGAGGAAGGAAATGGAGATTACATTCTGTAGCAGAAAAATAAAAATTTTCTTGCGGACAAAAATTTGATCAGCAACCCAGGAAACAATTCCCTCTGTTTTGTTCGTCCAATCACCGCACTACAATCCAAGAGTAGGATTATCTCTAGCAGTAATCCACACAAGGTTGATTGCTTACAAAATCCACTCAAAACTAAGCTAGTAGTATAGGAGCGGATATGTTTTAATTGGAGAAGAATAGGGATGAAAAAATGATTTCTCAGAATCCATTCTAGAAAAAGGAACGATTCCTATATTTATAGTTTTTAGAATTTATGTTAATTACAATTAAGTCCTCCAAGATCCAATATCGACAATTGGGCCATTGAAGTTTATATAATCGCAACCAAGTCCTATGAATTATAACAAACTTATAATTCACCTAAAAATATATTTTCTTCTTTTAATTAACCCCACAATATTATCAAATAATATATATTAAGCATTTAAACCTTTATTATGTGTGTCCCATTAGGTTTCCTGGTTTTATTGGTAGCATAATATGAATTAATTCTAACAGTTTTAGAATTAATAATCCTAAATAAAATATAGAATTAATTTATTAATTCTCTAATTAATATATTCATATTTAGCAGATCAAGCGCGACATTTTGTAATGACTCTTGATCACCCAAAAGTCTAGAATGTCATGTGGCTTGACATAAACCTTTCAATAACAAATAACCAGTGCAATAAACTCATTTCTCCATACTATGTCTCATTCGGTCTAGAGTATGGAATTAGTGACAACTCCCTCCAGAATATTATTAATTCTGGCCCAAATATTTGAGTACTTATTCAAGAAATCCGTTACTCGATATGTGCATCAATTTGAAACTATTTCCAACACATAGTCGCCTTGGCCAAGGATTTCATAAGTAATGTTTTCTACAAGTGGCCATGAGCTATACTCTCAAACTATTAGCAGTGGTGAATCCTTTATTGATCCTCTCAACTACTTTTGCTTACTTTACATTGTACCCAATATCCATCCCATAGGCAGTCCTTGTAAGACTCTAAAGATTAGAATAAAAGTCCAACGCTCGATAAACAAAATACCTTGGAGATCTCAAGTCTAAGAATACTTGCACACTTGCTATAATGAGATTCTATCACTGACACTTAATAGCTATCCAAGTAATTATCTCATAACTAGATCATCTAATGAACTTGTTCATATAACAAGTATTCATATATTAATCCTGAGTATCACAATACTTACGGTTATGAGAACCACTGCTTGATCCATTCAAGGGATATAACATGTGTTAGTCTTGGCGTATTAATAATGTCACATCTTATTAATACTATGACTAGGGATTATTCAAGTACAAACACTACATAGTGTAGTAAGAATCTCACATCATGGTCTCTATCATGATTTCCTTAACACTGTGTTGTACTAGAGACTTTATCAAAGAGTTTATACGCATATTAAGATATAACAATCAAACTGAAAGATAAAAGATACCTTTTTATTAATTATTATGCAATATACATGACATAGGTGATTGCCTCTAGGGCACAACACTAACATTGCCAACTTATTCTCCTTCAGAATGATTGACTATAGATTGAAACCAGACATTTCTAAAATATTAAGAAAAACATTCATTTAGTTTGCAAGAAATAAAAATGCGCATTCTTTATATTATTTCTTTAATAATAGGTAACTCTTAAAACCATTATCAATAATACAAATAGTTTGGCTCTAAAAAAAACTAATAGAGCTTTGTAGGAAGATTAATAGCATTTTAAGTTAAGTGTATAACCATCACGAATCAAAACTTTCTAAATAGGTAATGGTCTAGAAAAAGTTCCACCAATAGGATGGCCACAGATTCACACCACCTACGGGCAATCTATTGCTAAAAACCTCCAACGAAGGTTGGTCTATCCTAGCAAATACCCTAGACTTTAAACTTTACTCTTACATTAGTTCTATATTCTTGTGGAAATCCATCCTATAGGGGGTTATGCTCAGAATGACACAAAAAAATCCACTATCTCTAATGAGAGTTGTGATGGAAGCCATAGGGTCCTTAGAAACCCTCTCCTACTAAATCTTTTATTGAAAATAGAGTTTTAGGCCCAAAACCTTTTTCTATAATCTTATACTTTCATTAACTTTAGTAAAAAACCTAAAATTCAATATTATTCTCTATGTCAAGGATTGAATCCTTTAAGAGAATAAACTATGAATTTATTTTACTATTCTAAGTTAATAACCAAGTAAACAATATTAAATAACCTTAGGATCAACATTATTCTCTATGCCAAGGATTAAGCCCTCTAAGAGAACAAACCATGAATTGTTTTATTTTAAAGTTTCTTAGATTGAAACGTTTTATCAAAAACCGTTCTATCTAGTGAGACTTTGGTCTCACAAGAACTTGCGCATTTGATTACAAAAATGAAATAAACATGATAACAAAAGTAAAGTTTTTCATGCTCAAACTATTCATTTATTCCTAAGTGACCAAACAATTGATTAAACATCATGAATTTAAACATTAATGATCTTGTTTAATCTGAAGGTGGTTCCATTTTTTACTAATTTTTATGCAAATTATTCATCCATAGATAAATAAAACTATTGCAGAAAATTAATCTCATATAATGGTTTCAAAACATGATTATATCAAGGAAAAATTGAGGTATAGAACTTCAGCAGTGCTCTCTCTTTTCTTGGACAAAATTACACACATCTGCCTCTGGGTAGAATGGACTTGGCGCCTGGTCCAATTGGGCCACTTGGTGCTGCATCTGTTCTGGAGTTTGCCGATTTCTGGGAAAATCTTGCTTTTCAGCCTTTTTTCACCCCTCAACAATTCCAGCAATATGTTCTTCAATCCCCAAAATTTACAGGTTAAAAGAAAAGTAAAACCCGGTATAAAAACATGCCTTTACAAGTACCTATACCTCTGAACACGAGGCATACATCACATCTACTCAAAACCAAAAAAATAATGGGAAAACTATTAGAATACATGATCCTATGCCTCTAACCGCGAGGCGTACATGAATTCTAGAAACCAATGTATGAAGGATCACATGAAATCACAAAAGATTCATTTTTAATAGTAAATGAACCACATTTTCTAGTTTTTTAACACTAGTATATGCTCCTAGATAAAAATTGTGGCTCTGATACCACTTGAAGGATCAAAACGAAAAACATCAAAGAAAACGCAGCAGAAAATTTTTCAATTTTCCGAGCCACATTTAGGAGAGAGTACATAGTTTTCTTCTTTAGTAGCAGATTAACCAACGAAGGGTCAGGTTGGACTAGAACTTGCGATGGAAGAGGAGAATTAGGTGCCTGCAGTTCGACCAGTATTCCCGCCAATCTTCTACTCCTACGCATCAAACGTCTCCAAACTTTCTCTCTTCATCTTTTGGAGTATGACTCTACTTTATTCTTGGGTTAGCTTGGTGAAAGCTCTTTCTTTAGATAATCAAAATATCTCCAAGTGAGAAAGAAGAGAAGGGAAAGAACAAGAGGAAGAGATGGCACACTCGAGAAAGTAAGAAAAATCAATGTTATTTTTCTCCCACTCTTGCACACTTATTTTTGGCCAGCCTTAGGGCTTCATTAAGCCCTAATAGGCTTGGTGCTATACTCCAAAACCAATCCAAGACTGACGCAATCCTCTCAATTAATTAATTATATTTTCCAAACTTCATTAAATACCCAATACTAATTAATTAATCCTAATTGGATTCTTATTATATGTCAACATATATCACCCCAATTAATTAATTTATTCTAGCCTAATGCTCTTAATAAAATAATTATCTTCTCTGGGCCTTATAAAAATCCAAGACTAATTAATTAATTCTAATTGGACTCTTAGAAAAATTTTTATTCTTTTTCATATAATTATCCATTAAGCGCAGATTGTGTCTTAAGAACACCAAGGTAACTTGAGCTACTCTGAGGACTAAGAGACATATTATTCATGGCTACTAAAATGATCAAAATGCCCTTACTATTAAATAGCTACATTTTACCATTTTAAATACTTTCATTTATCACCATATGAAAATAGTAACCCCAAGAATAATATTGTTAAAGCAATGTCTCTGACTTGTAGGTGAAATAACGTAAATACCCCCTCTATGTAACACCATCAATGAGACAAAATAAATGTACTAACACCCATCTCAAAGGCATCTACCATCTTTAGTCCGATAATCCGTGACTTACTCGAATATACTTGCTTATCATTGGAAGCTACCCAAAAGCACATATTCTAGAGTCATGTTCCCAAGGCTCCTTGGATTATTAAATTATCTTGGACAATCACAAGGAGGTTATTAAATTTCACAAAGTGAAGCATAGAAATTTTGTTCCATGAGTCCATCTTAACTAATTAGAGTAATACACCCAATGTACAATGTTATTGATCTCGCAAAAGAAATCTCACTCAACATACATCGAAGTACAAGACCCTAACTTCGCCAGACCACTAACTCATACTCAATTATGAAGGTATCTGTCGATGCTATAGCAGTAATAGTTCGGTCTCTATAATTATAGTACTTTAAGAGAGACCACTGCTACAAGTCCAATTGTACGTATTTGAAATATGTTTATGATAATGATATGAGTGAACTACTCACTAATTCGTGGTAAACCATTCCTTATTGGAACTCATGACATAATAGTCTTACCTTGATGAAATGCCCAATTAACACCAAACGACTAAGAACTCAATTTAACTTATATGATAAGTACCCATGGTCTATACCTTACTGTGAAGAACGACCGAACACATAGACTATTACTTGTCATACTTAGACCTTAAATGTGTAATAATATAAGAAATAAACTAAATTGAATGAATAAACATTTTATTACAAGACATTTACACAGAATACATAGTTTTTAAGGGCCTACTTTTCAATAATCTCCCACTTACACTACAAAGACTAAGAAAGTCCATAAGTGCCTACCCTTATGACATCTAAGTGTTTGCGAAACACCATTTCTGTTAATGTTTTGGTAAAGGGATCCGCCAGATTGTTGACAGAGGAAATATGATCTACCACAATCTCCCATTTCTAGATGAACTCCTAGATGAGGTGATACTTCCTCTCTATATACTTGCCCTTCCTATGGTTTTGAGGTTCCTTGCATTGTGACACCATTCCAGTGTTGTCATAATAAATCGTCACAAGCCTGTCCGTGTGCAACACTACTCCATGTTTTGTGAGGAACTTCCGGAGCCATACAACTTCTTTAGAAACTTTTGAAATAGTAACATACTCAGCTTCTGTGAAACCCCAGTCAAAACCAACCTTAGAGTAAGGGGGCTGGAATGCATATCATATTTTATTGCATGTTTAAATATATTTTTATATAATTTTATGTGCATTAAATTTGTATTTTATAGTCTAGAGGGCTTGATTATGATTATTGAGTGAGAAGGGTAAAATGGTAATTTTTGCTTGAGGTGAAAAAAGGGAGATAGCTTAAGGATTGAATAGGAAAATATTTTTAGGAGCAAAATAAGAATAAGAGTTGTTGTGGTTTAGTGGTTGGAGCTTTGGAATTAATTCTTGAGGTCTTGGGTTCAAATTCCATCATATGAGCTTTAGCTTGGTTAAATTTTATTTTTGTTTGGGAAGTATCATTTTCGGCCTTATGTGTTGGGAGTAGGGTAGAGATGTTGTCCTAAGAGAGACATGATAGGAATATCCAAATCCTACTCCTTTGCTCTATACAAAATTTCTAGGGGGAATTCATTTCCTCTTGATCCTTAATTTTTCCTACTTTTCAACTCATTAGTTTAATCAAATTATTCTACCCATTTTCTTTCCAAAAATTCCAGCAAGGTGCTGTGGCTTTGAAGGTTCAAAATGTCTTAGTAAAAGACATCTTATGGACCAAAGCAATGGAAGAGGGGGAAGGATTTCAAGCGAATTAAATTCCTCTAGTGAACTTTCTAAAAATTCCCTCTAGATAGGTTTATCTTTCTTCTTGGAATGAACTGAAATTTTCCACCTTCTTGTGCCTTCAAGGTGTCGAAATTCTTAGCCATTATTCCTTCCCAAATGCTGCCAGGAAATGGTATTGTGGATCAACTTGCAACCTGAATTTTTCTGGCCATTTTCGGACTGCACAAAGGTGGTAAAAAACCAGGAAAATTCCTGGGCAAATTCGTAGCTTTGGAGGTCCAAACCCAAGCTGCTTTCTTTCAGTTTTTGCTTAACACCTTAGCCACGTTTTTCCTTCCTAAAGAAGGTTGGAAACCAGCCTTGAAAGACCCCTAAAACCTCCTTCAAACTCTCTACAAGCTGGCTGGAAAATGGCAGCCGAAAACTGCCTAGAAATTCCAGCCTTACGAAAATTCTGTGCAGTAATTTTCCAGCTTTGTTTCCTAATTCTACCCTAGCCGAAACTCCAGCCTTCTTCTGCACAAACCACCCTTAAACCTCCAATAACTAAACTCCATTGTCCTTCCCTAGCTTCTGCACGAAAATCCCAGTCCTGGCTGCCTAAAAGATTTCCAAAAAAAAAAAAATCTGCAAATCATGCCTTGATTTGGATACCAAAATTCCAGCCACCATGATTTAACAACTTTCTATAAAATATACCTCAAACAACCAGACCTTCCCTTCACCATTACACTCCTTATTTTCGGCCACCCTTAGCCTTCCTCAACCAGCATTCCTCTAGCCAAAACACTGCCCAACAATTTGGCCATGGCAGACTTCCAAAAGCACTCCAATAATCAAAGATATTCTTGAATATTTAGTTTCCAAATTTGCTTTCTAAAAATATTCTTTAAGGATTTCAACAACTAGCCTTTCCTTTTCCCTTCCAAACCAGAGAATCATCTTCCTAAACCCTACAACCAATTCGGCCAGCCATAATCCTCCAAAATTTCGGTAGCTACAAATCAAAACCTCTCAATTCCCTTCAACCGTCAAGAATACATAGCACACCAAGAACACCTACTCATTCCTTTCACCTAATACCTCTCCCAATCACTTCAAACTACTGCTAAAAACTCCAGAATTCATCTACTCACTAGCGTGAGTCCATCCACACCATTCTTAACATCAAACTCCAAAATCCAACTTGCTAGTTTGGATCAAAAACCAAAAATTTTTTAGAAGGCTCAAAAACACCTTCAAGGTAGGATTGTTCTAACAACTTCATCTTCTCCAATCTTGATCTCTAATATATATATATATATATATATATATATATATATATATGAATAAGCATGCTAATGTTCTCTCTCTCTCTCTCTCACTCGCTCTATCTCTCTCTCTTGGCCGAATCTCTCTCTTTCTTGGCTAGATGGCTTCTTCTCCAATGGCCATGCTTCCTTCACCTTCTTTGGACAGATTTAGACATTTAGGAGTTGAGATTCATTCAAAACTCCTTCAAGGAATTCATCAATCAAGTAAGCCGTTTTAACCCTTCTTTTAAATTCTAGATTCCTGTCTCTAGGATGATGTTGATAGAAGATGGATTATGGATAAGGTTTAAGTATATATTGTTGAGGTTGAAGCATGAATGTATGTATGAATATGAAGGAGATGGGATTTATGCATGGATGGATTATCTTGGTTGATTGAATGATGATTTGAGGTTTGATGTATGTTCCCATGTCATATGTAGTATTTGTGATGAAGTATGCTAGAGATTATGTCACATTCGGTGAATATGATTTATATTCATGTTGGATTATTGAAGTCATGATCATATTTATGCCAGTAGGGGTTAGATCATGTCTTGATAAATTTAGATCTATGCTTATATGCATGATTTGGATAATTTGATAAATTGGAGGATTGCATATGTTCATGATTGTGGTTAGCCATAGAAGTATGATCATGATCTTCTTGTCCCTAAGCTAATTTTTATTTTATGAATAAAATATTTAATAATATGATTTTGCTAAGTAATTTTGAAAAAACCCTAGGAATGGTAGATTTAGATTATTATATATAATAAGGATATTCTAGTCAAATAAATAATAGCTTTTGCTAGAAAAATAATATATATATATATATATGTAGATATTATATAAAATAATGAAATCAACTAAAGCCTTTTATGGAAATAATCATAATTAGTAAAATATTTATTACTAAAAATTTAATTATTATCTTTTAATCAAAACCCATTAAAAACTTATTTATTATTTTTCAAGCAAGACTCATTAAATTTATTTTCAACTAATTTTAGTTATCAATTATTTTCTAACAACTAAATTATTAATAAATCATTATTTTACCTAATACCATCTAGGACTTTTCATCAAATAAACTCTAAATTGTTTTAGGAAGATTTAAACCTTCAACTTATTAGTACCTATTTCCCAAAACTCTAATTATTTTAAATATTAAATTAGCCTTGGCTTATAAACTTTTTTATTTATTATTTGGCCTTAAAGCTTGGATACTAGGATCATGGTTGTAGTAGTGAGTTGAGTTAGTTTATTTGTGAAAGTGGATTTTGGCTTGAGTTTAATTGTGATTTGTATTTACCCCATGCGGAGTTAGGTTAGCTATTGGAGACCTTTGTTGTGAGCAAGGATAAGGTAAGCTCCTGCATAAAACCTGTTTGATGAAAAATGATTTTTTTTTTTTTATAGCAAGCCAAATGTAGAGTGCATGGTCACTCATTTCTGTAAAGGCAATTGAGGATTATTTCCATTCTCATTTCAGACAAATAAATTATTTGCAAATCAAGGGGCAGTTTTACTCAAAACCTAAAACTCTTTCTAAAACCAGTTTTGCCTCAAACTTTGGAAAACCTTAATTGCCATTTTCAAGTGGAACTATTTTTTGTTCATTTTTCCCAAGTGGGTTATGTTACGTTGAGTACTCAATAAGGGTAGGCTAGTAGTACTAGTTTTGAAGAGCAAGAGTGAGTCTTCTAACAGGAGGCCACCTCCAGAAGATAAGCTCAACTTAGAGAAACGTCAGTACTACTTAGTCATGCTGGTCCGAGTTAGCAGTTTTTATTTTAGTCAAGTGACTGTGTTATGCCGGAATGGACACCCGGTTGTTGTTTGGGTATAGAGAATGTGGAGTATCTTGCCCGGTAGGCCAATCACCTACCTTTTGTCAGTCTGCACAAAGTGTGGCATACTGACCATGTGGACATGGGGCCCAACGTGTGGTAACCCATGACCACCCTTTTTGAGTGGTTGATTTTATTGCACCTGTATGGTTTGAAAGCCAAAACGCCACTTTTGTTTTTGAACATCATTCATTGCTTGCCAATATTTCTTTTGTCAGTCTGCACAAAGTGTGGCATTCTGACCGTTGTAAGGTTATGGGGCCCAACGTGTGGTAACCCATGACCACTTTTTGAGTGGTTGATTTTATTGTGCACTTGTATGGTTTCAAAAAGAGGAAAACACTACTCTTGCTTTTGACTAATGTGTTATTACTTGCCAATATTTCTCTTATAAAGATTTCACACTTTGCATCCCCGAATTGTTTTCACTGAACACCCAAAATACACACGGACTTACTGATATTTCTGTTTTATCACCTTTTTACCATGATTTCAGGTCGATCTTGCTATGGGGATGAGTAGCTAGTGTTATCTGCCTTGGAAGAGAATGTTGTCATTTTTTTTTTTTTTTATGTATTGCTTTGGGGAGTTGAGAGTTGATAATTTTGTTTATGGATTTATTCTTGGGATGTAATAAATTTTATGTTAAAGTATTATTTTTATTCCGCTATTTTATTCGTGTGACCTAATTATAAAGACTCCTTGTCCTTTGGACGGGGCGATATCCCCGGCCCCGGGCGGGCTTAGGTAGCTGGGTGTTACAGCTTCCATGGTAGAATCAACACTGCATGATTGCTTGATACTTCTCTATGAAATAGCTTCTCAAAATAAAATGAAGACATATCCACTCGTAAATTTTCTTTCATCTTTATCCATTTGGAGTCTGAGTCTATGTAATTTTTAGGAACCAAATCATCAGCACTCATATACAAGCATATAATCTTTCATTTTCTTGAGATATTTGAGTATATGCTTTACGACTTGCCACTGAGCTTCTCTTATGTTTGACTGATATCTACTAACTACACCTATTGCAAAACAGATATTTGGCCTAGTACAAAGTATATAATACATAAGACTTCCCACAGCCGAAGCACAAGGGATCCTGCTCCTTTTCTACTTGTCTTCCAGAATTTGAGGATACTGCTTGGAAGATAAGGATAATCTATGTCTAAAGAGTATGATAGCCCCCTTATATTGATTCATGTTATACTTAACCAATATCTTGTCAATATAAGTAAGTTGGGATAAGCCTAACATTCTCTACTTCCTATTTCTAAGAAGTTTAATACCTAGAATATAGCTAGCTGCCCTCATGTCTTTCCTGCTAAATTGAATAGATAGCCAACCCTTAACGGATGACAATGTCCCTACATCATTTTCAATGAGTAGAATGTCATCTGCATAAAATGCTAAGAAAATCACTTTGCCACTCTATGATTTCCTATACATACATGGTTCATTCACATTTTGAATAAAATCATATGCCTTCACAATTAAATCAAAATGTATGTTCCATGCTCATGGCACTTGTTTTAGTCCATAGATAGACTTCTTAAGCTTACAGACCATTTGTTCTTGACCCCTAACAACAAAACCTTCTGGTTGGAACATATAGATGTTTTCACTATGATAGCTATTTAAAAAGGTTGTCTTGACAGCCATATGCCATATCGCATAGTCATAATGACATACGATAGCTAAGATAATATGGATAGACTTAAGCATGGCTACTGGTGAAAAGGTTTCCTCATAATCGATCCCTTCTTCTGAGTATAACCTTTAGCAACCAACCTTGGTTTATAGGTTTCAATCTTTCCATCCGCACTCTCTTCCACTTGTGTACCCACTTGCACCCAATAAGTTTTATCGCACCAGGCACAGTGATAATATCCTAAACCTGATTGAGGTACATTGACTCAATATCGGTATTTATGGCTAACTGCCATTTGTCTGCATCCGCATCAACAATGACCTCCTCGTATCTAGTAGGATCTTGTTCCTAATGATCGAGACTTAATCATAGATCTTTCTAGTCCACTTTTCTAGAACTTTCATGATCCTCCCACTATGATGAGGCTTACTTTGTATAGGAACATCCAGTAGTGTTTCTCTTGGTTCCTCAATCGGGGTGTTAGAAGTACCTGAAGTTGAATCAGTGACCAACTTCTCCTCTAACTCTATTCTACTTGAACCCGTGGTGGAAGTAACTTGTTCATTCTCTAAGTACTAACAAGTATTTTATGCTTTTGAGGATGATAGAAATATCCATCACTTATTCCTTTAGGGTACCCAACGAAGTAGCATAACTCCAATCTTGAGTCTAGCTTACTTCCCTTTGTCAATATATAAGTTGGACAACCCCATATCTTGAAATGGTTCAGACTGGGCTTTTGTCTAGTCCACATTTCATAGGGTGTTCTAGGTACTGATTTGGAAGGCACTAAGTTCAAAACATATGCCGTTGTTTCTAAGACATAACCCCAAAAATAAATAGGAAAAGGCGCATAACTCATCATGCTTCTGACCATTTCCATTAAAGTTCTATTTCGTCTCTTGGCTACTCCGTTCTATTGGGGAGTCCCAAGTGCAGTTAACTAAGATACTATGCCATGATGTATCAAGTAATCCTTAAACTCACCGAGAAGGTACTCTCCACCACGATCCGATCTTAAAGTTTCAATTAATTTACCTGTTTGACGCTCTATTTTAGCCTTAAACTCCTTTAATTTATCGAAAGAGTTAGGCTTGAACCTCATCAGATAAATATAACCAAAACGAGTGTGATCATTTGTGAAAGTGATGAAGTACTCGTAGCCTCTCCTAGCTGGTGTAGTCATCGGACCACAAACATCTGTATGAACTAGTGCTAGTATTTACATAGCTCTATCTATCTTTTTGGTAAAGGACCTTTTGGTCATTTGACCTTTAAGATAAGATTTACACTGAGGCCATTCTTCCAATCTCAATGAACCTAAAGGCCCATCATGCATTAGCCTCTGAATCTGATTAGGATTTATATGTCCTAATCTTAGATGCTATAAATACGGGTCATTTGATATGGTCTTTCTCTTTTTATTGTCAGGTTCAATATGAATATTGCTACTTGATTTCTAATAGGATGTATATAAAAGAGATTTTCATACATGTATAATATACAAATTAAATTACCATCTCTACTAATGAAAATACCAGAATAAAAAGAAATAAAATATCATTGATTCATCAATTTGAAATTGAAATCAAATTCTGTTTAAAATAAGAAACATATAAAATATCTTTTAAAATTAACTTCCTGTTACAATAAAAAAATAAGCTCAAATATCTCCGACTGTTTTAGCCCATATTCTTGCTCCATTGCCTACTTGAAGTCCATGCTCACCCTTATTGAGTCTCCTTATCCTTCTGAACCCCTACAAAGAGTTATAGACATAGTCAGTAGCTCCAGAATAAACTATCCAGGAAGATGTTGATCCTCCTACTAAATAAGTAATGGTCTAGAAAAAGTTCCATCAATAGGATGGCTACTGATTCACACCACTTACAGGTAATCTAATGCTAAAAACCTCCAACGTAGGTTGGTCGATCCTAGCAAATACCCTAGACTTTTAATTTTACTCTTTCATTAGTTCTAGATTCTTGTGAAAATCCATCATATAGGGGGTTATGCTCAAAATTACCCGAGAAAATCCATTATCTATAATCAGAGTTGTGATGGAAGCCCTGGGATCTTGAAAGGAATCTATCCATGCAACAAGGCACATCTAAATAAGGGGGATGGAAAGTCAACATTGGCTTCAAATCTCCATGGAAACATTTAACATTCAAGAAATTTCGGGAGAATTTTAAAGTCATCCAAGCATACATGCTAAGAGCTAAGAAGACTGTGAAGAGATGGATAGTAAAGGAAGGGTCAAAGGAAGCACAACATAAGCAACAATCCATGTGGAGGATCAAGCTAATCTTTAAATAAGGACTGAAGGCCAAAAGAGTATCCAGAATAGCTCAATGTGATCAATATTTATTTGGAGGATCAAGAAAACACCGAGAAATGGAATGAAGGTCCAAAGAGCAAGTTTTGAAATGCAATAAAAGAGGGACAGTGAAAAGAATGCACTTGGCACCAGGTTCACTAGCACACCTGGCACCAGGTACACACTAGAGCAGCTTTTATTTCTAGAACACACCAAGCGGTAGGTCTACCCAAAGCACCTGGCACTAGGTCCATTCGGGCCCTGCCCTATTTTCCTGAATTTTCTTTTTTTGTTATGTTTTGTTCCCAAATAAATTCCCACGACTTTTGTTATTAACCTATTTTAAGACATGTAATAGGGCCACAAAACATGTTTTAAGGCCATTTAATATTTAGGTTTAGTTGGTTTAGTAGTTTAGGTTAAGGCCACTATAAATATGCTATTATAAATTTTGTAGAAAAAACTTTGGTATTTTTGTGAAGAAAATTCAAATTTTCTCTCTCGCGGGAGAGTTCTTGAGGGTGATCCTCTTGGCTGATCTCTATTAAACATTAAAACTAAATCAAAGGATTTAGTCCCAGCTTTGATCTTGTCTCTAAATCTTAAGGGATAATCTAAACTCCATCTCTATTCTATGTGCTAGATTGTCTAGTGTGTTTGATAGGATTGAGTTAGGTGCCTTCAAATTCCTGTCCTTGGTGTTCTAATATTTAATAGATTAGGATGTTAAGGTATTTTTGAAGTAGGCTAGATTCATTTTTAACAAGTGTTAATTTCTTTGCATTTGGGTGTTCTTATGTGTGAGTTTCATAGGTTTCTTGATCTTTAGTTTAATCCACCTTATTAGAACTTTCCAAGATCATATCAAGTGGTATTAGAGTTTGCATCATGTTGATTCTAATCAACTGAACATTTCCTTTGGCTAAGGTATAATTTTCTTCAAGATTTGCTGAGCATTTTCTATTTTTGTCACTTTTTCCCTTGCTATTTTGGAATGCGTGATACTCAAGATTATGCCATAAACTTGATGCTAAATTGATTCTATATGTTGGTATAATGTTTGAGGAGTATTTTGGCATGGAAAATTGTTAATTTGAAGTTCATATTGCTGCAAAAAATTCTTATTCTCATAACTATATTTCTTACAATTTTGGGGGGTTGAAAACTTAGATTTGTGCCATGGAGATGTTAATTTGATCCAATATGGTATATTGTTGTTTGAGGAGTCATTTGGGGTAGAAATTTGTTGACTTGGGGCCAAAACCAAGCTGAAATTAGCTATACAAAATTGAGCTACGAGAATGCACATGATGTGTTTGATATATTGTCCCAATGAATTGTGATTACTTATACTTAACTACCAAATCTTCCATTCTTGAAGTACGATGACTAATTTGATTAGTAGAGTGCATTTGTGAAGTTAATTGGAATTACTATTGATGCTAGAAGATTTGTTCATATTGCAATTGTCTCAAGTTTGGAAAATATTTGCACATCTGGAACTCCTATTTCTATTTATTGAATTTTCTCTATTTCTTAAGGTTGTGATAGGTATTTCTTCATTTAAAACTCTTTGAAATCCATACATCTTCCTTATTGCACACCAAGTGTTTGATAAATTTCCTTTGAGACATCTTTCTTTCTTATCCCGTAGAATTTAGTTAGCTTAACTAGTAGAACTAAATCCTTTGAAGTGGGAAAGAGTTGGGAAGAACTTGAGTATGTAATTGAGAGTTTAAAAAAGGCTAGAGGGTGAGTTCATTGTGATAAAAGCCAAGAAGAGTACAAACATGAGTGAAGAATAACCACTAAAAATTGAGTGTAAACACGCGAGGGAGTGAAGTGAGGAATTTTTCTTGTGTTTTTTACTTCAATTTTGTAGGTATTTCTCTTGAAAAAATATTCACAATGGCTAGTTGGAGTGGAAGTGAAGGGTATGACTATGATGAGAAATCTTGCTATGGTGAGAGTAGTTATGGGGAAGAAAATGAATATGAGCAAGAATATAAGGAGAATGATTATGTTAGCATAGGATATTTGGATGAACAAGATGAAGGGTAATGTACAAGTGGAAGGGAATATGAAAGCTATGATGGAGACCTAGCGGAGTGATATGATCTTGTGTGGGCTTTTTCTTGGTATTGTGAGTGGTTTAGTTGGTTATGTGTTCAGCTCAAACAATGCGACCAAAACAGAGATTCTTCTAGAGACAAGAAGGAGAAAATAAAATAACTACCTACTCTCTATCAAACCCTTGAAGAACTAAGCTTCAAAGACCCTCAAGAATAGTAGAAAGTTCTACTATAATCTTGCCCCAATATTCTTGAAGCAACAAAGGCAAACAAGAACAAATAGAATAGAGAAAATAGGCACCCAAGTAATGGAATTCAAACAAACATTAGAAGAACAAAGCAACTAAGACCCATTCAAAGAAACCATATTGGATTATCCATAAGATTTATAGACTCATTCATAAGGAGGACTAACCCTTAAGCATGGTCTTGAACAAGATGAACAGGGAGGCTAGGGCCTCTCAAAATTCTCTCTCAAATTTGAATTAAAGTGTGTGAATTGTGTTGTCCAATCATTGAAGATTTTATTTATACTACCCAAACCCTAGCTAAGTAATCCCTGAGGTTCTATTACAGTTTAGGGTCTTAATAAGTCTTTAGAAACACTTAAAATTGGAGAAAGCTAGAGAAAATATAAAAAATGCGGGGTAGCCGTCGGCTGCCCAGGATGGAGCTGATGCCGGTTGCGATCTGTCTCAGGCGATCAAATGCCAGTAATAAAACTATTATTGGGCAAGTTGAAGCCAACGCCGGTTTAGTCGCTTAGGGCCGGCGCCGGCTGTCCATCGGGAGGCCTCCCTTGGTCAAGTTTCATCTACTTTTATTGCCGGCTTGAGTTCGGTTGGGGTCCTTCTTGGATAGTCATCAAAATGAACTCTTGGCTAGCCTCCTCAGCCTTCTAAACCTTTTCTATCCTCAAGCATGGTTTAATGAGCAATTGAAAATCCTCTTAAAGCTTCTTAGACCTTTATCTTGTCATCGGTCCTTGTCCTTGCATGGTCACACCTCCCCCTCATTGATCTTGACCTCCATGATAAAGTGGAGTCTCATCAGGGAAAGTGATTGAGAATGTGAGAATTTGAGTCCTAGGGAAGATTAGAGTATGGGGAGTGAAAATAATGTAGAATTTTATTCGAGTGGGGAAGGATATGGTGGCTTTGAGGAAAAAATAGGGAATATGAAGAAGAACATTGGAGTGAGGAATATTGGAATGATGAAGTTTATGTGGAAGGAGCACAAAATACAACAAAGCATGGGGTGCAAAAGAACTTGAGGAGCGTGAATGAAAAATTTGTGGGAGTTAAGAGTACACTTCCTATTATTGTCCAAAGAGAGTTAAATAAAGAAGTAGAAATGTGAAACC
>JANUWF010000280.1:0-13265 GCA_026120185.1 Voacanga thouarsii
CGGATAAATAGCGAATCCTTCACGAGTCAACAGCAGAGGCGAAACGGGCGCGGGTCATGGGTGGGTTGAGTATCGCGGGTCGCAAATGATGGCGATCCGATGCAGTTGGTGCACCACGACCGTGGTGGACTGTAGGCCAAATGGGCGTGAATCCAGTGCGGCAGGTGCACATGGACCGCTAACCAAATTTTACAATTTTTTATTTTTATTTTTTTAATTTGGGTCCCATACCAGGCGAAGTTAATATTTTTGCAATAGTTTATATTCTTGGAATATATTTGCCTGAAAAATATTAATAAGGGATTTTAGATTTAAACAAGGTCATTACTTAATTAATTAATGTGTTTAATTATATTATTTGGGCACTTATGTTTAAAAAAAATAGAAAAGCATGAAAACGTTTATTATTTTCTAGCATGCTATTATTTTGTGTACCTATGTGCGTAGTTTCTCAAGGACCAAAGTCTTTGGGAATATTTATACAAGGAAAAACTTTTTTTTTTTGGGAAAAAATTAAATAGTTGTTTTAACTTGAACAAAAATTAATCTTTAGATATTTTCTCAAAGGATTTAATCATTGACATAGAAAATATATTAGATTTAGATATTTTTGTAAGTCAAAATAGAATGCCATTTTATTTTATTTTGCACAAGAAAAATTGTTTTGTTTAATAAATTTGAGACCAAAGTCTCTAGAAAGTTTTAAATGGAAACTTTTTGAAATTATTAAGTTTTAATTTAAATAAAATTAATCGATGGAAAAATCTCTCAAAGGATATAATCCTTGACATAGAGATTTTAATGGATTTAGATATTTTATTTTTAAGCTAAAGAAAAACTTAATGGAAATTTCTAAAGGTTATTTTTTCAGAAAACTTCATTTTAAAAAACTAAGTGGGAAAGGGGTTTCATCAGCCCCACGGCTTCCATCACTTTCCTCATTAGAGATCGTGGGTCCCTTCACGTCACCCTGGGAGTGAACTCGTATAGGATGGGGATACCACAAGGATCTAGATCTAATGGAATGATGTAATTAATAATCCGGAATACGTATTATAATCGGCTAGCCCGCGTTGGAGGTTATAGTGCAAGGAATGTCCATAGGAAATAAGAGAAAACGGCCATCCCACGGTGGAGTTATCCTCTAGATCATTACCTAGAAGGGAAATTAATTTGTAGTGGTTAAAACACTTAGCTTAGAGAACTGTTAATCTTCCAAAGAAGCTATGTCAGTTTTCCTAAGAGCTAAATTAATTTCACTGCAAAATTTATTTTCACAAACTAAATCTTTTCTTTTATTTTTCGATTTTCAGAAATGGTGGGAGGTTCTTTTAGTCCTTTGGCCATTATTCTCCGTGAGAATAAGTTAACGGGACCAAACTATGTTGACTGGAAGAGGAACCTAGACATAATAGTCACAGCCGAGAAGTATAAGTATGTCCTTTACGAGACCTGCCCTGTGATCAGGGAAGGTTCCACCGACGAAGAGCGAGACGCTGAGAAGGCATGGAAGAAGGCTAATGAAATGGCACGTTGTTATATGCTAGTCTCCATGTCTAATGTCCTCTAGTCTAAACACAAGAACATGGCTTCTGCATATGACATTAGTCATTCATTGGCCACTATGTTCACGGATAAGAGCCGGCCTGCAGGGCAGGAGGCTGTTCGAACTAAAATAAACACTAAGATGGTAGAGGGAGCATCAGTCAGGGAGCATATGCTCAAGATGATTGCTGCTTTAAAGGAGACAGAAATCTTAGGGGCTATAATTGACCTCGAGAGCCAAGTGGACATAGTTCTTGAATCTCTACCGGGTTCATTTACTCAGTTCAAACTAAATTACATTATGAACAAGTTAAACATGAGTTTGACTAAGTTGATGAAGGAACTTCAGATGGCAGAGAAGGTCATGAAGCTATATTCAAAGGCCATGATTGCTAAGGCTTTTTTCTTAAGAACTGGGTCCAAGCCCAGAAAGTTCAAAAGGAAGAAGGGATACGCAGCAGCCCAGCCCAAAGACAAACCAAAGGACAAGTGCTTCAAATGTGGGAAGAAGAGACATTCGAAAAATGAGTGTCCAGATCTTCAAGCGAAGAAAAACCCCACAGGTAATGTTTTCTATCTAGAGTCTATATCAATGGTTGGATTAACTTCTACTTGGATTGTTGAATCAGGAGCCACTGATCATATCTGTAACTCCTTGCAAGGGTTTAGAAAGATAACAAAACTCAAAAAGGGTGAACATGGATTACGCGTGGGAAATGGAGCATAAGTCTGGGTCCTTGCAGTAGGAGAGCTGGATATTGTTTTTTATTGTAATAAAAAATTGGTTTTAATAGATATTTTATATGTACCTAATTTTCGTCAGAATTTGATTTCAGTTGCAAAACTAATAAATCAAGGATATTCTGTATCTTTCCATTATGGTATTTCTATCAGTAGAGATGGAGAAATATTATGTACTGGGCACATGTATGAAAATCTATTCTATTTAAACCCTGTTAATCATCAATTAAATAATGCTCAATCTGAACCTTTAACTAAGAAGAGAAAGACCAATGTTAATGACTCATATCTTTAGCATCTGAGGTTAGGTCACATCAACTCAACCAGAATTCAGAGAGTAATCCATGATGGGCCTTTGGGCTCATTGAGATTGGAAAATTGGCCTCAGTGTGAATCTTGCCTGATAGGAAAGATGACTAAAAGGTCTTTTATCCCAAAAGCAGATAGGGCCAAAGAGGTATTGAGTCTTGTTCACACTGTTTTGAGTACTTCATCACTTTCACAGATAATTGTACAAGGTATGGTTATATTTACCCAATAAGACGCAAGTCTGACTCTTTTAATAAATTCAAGGAGTTTAAGGCTGAAGTGGAGCGTCATACAGGTAAATTAATCAAGACCTTACGATCGGATCGTGATGGAAAGTGCCTCTTAGGTGAATTCAAGGACTACATGGTACATCATGGGATAATATCCCAACTCTCTACGCCAGGGACACCCCAACAAAATGGAGTAGCTGAGAGAAGGAACAAGACATTGATGAAAATGGTCAGAAGTACGATGTCTCATGCTACTCTTCCAGTATCTTTTTGGGGATATGCCCTGGAAACCAGGGTATACATTCTGAACTTGGTGCCTTCCAAGTTAGTACCTAGGACTCCCTATGAGATGTGGACTGGGCGTAAACCAAGTCTAAATCATCTCAGGATATGGGGTTGTCCAGCTTATGTACTGATCAATAGAGACAAGTTAGAACCAAGATCAGAATTATGCTATTTTGTTAGGTATCCAAAAGGACCAAAAGGTGGTTACTTTTATCATCCTAAGGAGCAGAAAGTACTGGTTAGTACCAATGCTAGATACTTAGTGGATGATCAAAGTACTTCCATAAAAGGTTCAACAAGGTTGGAATTCAAGGAGAAGTTATCTTCAGAAACAACTTCTTCTGACCCGATTGTGGAACAAGAAAAGGCACAGCCTCAAGAGCTTGTACAATTGGTGCCTCGTCATAGTGGGAGAGTGTCTAGGGTTCCAGATAGATAGTATGGAGAAGCTTTTGAGTTGGTCTCTGACCATCAGGAACAAGACCCCACTAGATACGAGGAGGCAATTGCTGATGCCGATGCAAATCTATGGCATGAAGCAATGAAAGCCGAGAATGAGTCTATGTACTTCAATTAGGTTTGGAACCTTGTAGCTTCACCTGAAGGGATAAAACCCATTGGGTGTAAGTGGGTGTACTAGAGAAAGAGGGGAGCGGATGGGAATGTGGAAACCTTCAAAACTAGGCTTGTGGTAAAAGGGTATACTCAGAAAGAAGGGATCGATTATGAGGAAACATTTTCCCCTGTGGCCATGCTTAAATCCATCCGTATCCTTCTTGCCATCGTATGTCACTATGACTATGAAATATGACAAATGGATGTCAAGACAGCATTTTTAAATGGCAATCTTAGTGAAGACATTTATATGTCCCAGCCAGAAGGTTTTATTACTGAAGGCCAAGAACATATGGTTTGCAAGCTTAAGAAGTCCATTTATGGACTTAAGCAAACATCGAGAGCGTGGAACATTCATTTTGATGAGACTGTAAAGTCTCATGATTTTATTCAAAACGAAGATGAACCATACATATACAAGAAACTTAAGGGGATTAATGTGGTTTTTCTTGTTTTGTATGTGGATGACATTCTACTTATTGGAAATAATGCAGGGTCATTGTCATTTACAAAGGTTTAGCTATCTAGTCAATTTAATATGAAGGACTTAGGACAATCCAGCTACATTCTCGGGATTAGACTTCTTAGAAATAGGAAGCAGAGAATGTTGGAATTATCCCAAGTCGCATACATTGACAAGATGCTGGTCAAGTATAGCATGGACTCATGTAAGGGGACTCTAATCCCTTGCAGACATGAGTTCTCACTTTTTTCAAGGGACTGTTCAAAGTCTCAAGAAGAAAATGACAAAATAAGTAGGATTTCCTACGCTTCAGCTGTGGGAAGTCTCATGTACGCTATGCTGTGTACTAGGCCAGATATCTGCTTTGTCGTAGGCTTAGTTAACAGATATCAGTCAAACCCTGGGGAGGTTTATTGGCAAGCTGTAAAGCATATTCTCAAGTACCTCAAAGGAATGAGAGATTATATGCTGGTTTACAGGGCTGATGATTTAGTTCCTACTGGATACACAGATTCAGACTTCTAAGCAGATAAGGATGAGAGAAAATCCACTAGTGGATATGTCTTCACCTTGTCAGGAGGAGTATTAAGCAATCTTGCATTGTTAACTCAACCATGGAAGCTGAGTATGTGGCAACTTCGGAGGCATCTAAGGAAGCAGTCTGGCTACGGAAGTTCCTTTTAGAACTTGGAGTCGTGCCACATACGGATAGACCGATTGTGATGTACTGTGACAACACTAGCGCAGTATAGCAATCTAAGGAACCTCAGAACCGCAAGAAGGGGAAGCACATCGAGAAGAAGTACCACCTGATCCGAGATTTCATCCAAAGACGAGAAGTCGTGGTGGAACCGATTACCTTAGATAACAAGCTAGCAGATCTATTCACCAAGCCTTTGGCTGAGAGGGTCTTCAAGAGACACTTAGATGCCATTGGGGTTGGCACCTACGGACTTACCTAGTCTTAGAGTGCAAGTGAGAGATTGTTGGAATGTATGCCCTCTTAGACTAGGTTTCTGATGTAAATACCGAATATGTTAATAAAAAATTTATTTTTAAAAATTATTTGTGAATTTATTTGCTTTATTGGTGCATAATTTTTATTTGGAAAAGACCCATTGTATTTAAATAATTGATCCATGTGAATGGAGGTCTTTGACAGTATGGTATGGATCATGGGTTATTTAAACACATAAATATTTGTTCTTAACCGATTAATGAGAATGGGAATCTCATCATGTTTAGGTTATTATGTTATGAATTCCAAAAAGGGAATGGCTTACCTTTAGCCAGTGAGTAGTCCACTCACTTCATGACATAAGTATATTTCGAATATGCAGAACAAGACCAGTAGTAGTGGTTTCTAAAAGTACTAAATGGTATAAACCTAGACTACTACCGCTACAGCATGGGCTAGTACTCTATGACTTGAATATAAGTTGGTGGTTTGGCGAAGCTAGAAGCAAATACTTTGATATGCTATAGTTGAGGTTCTATCGTAGGGCCAATATACTTGCATGTTGGGCATGTGTGACTAGTTAGTTAAGACACACTTGTACAAGATAGTTTCTACACTATATTGCCCCATGTGGTTATCTGAATGATCTAAATATCCAGGGCCTTTGGACACATGACTTGGATGTTTTCTTTAGGGTAGATCTCTTGGAAAGCGAAAACACTCCAGGAAGTTGTGGATCATTGGACTAGAAGCCTAAGGATGGTAGATGTCATTTAGAGAGGTGTTAGTACACTTCTTCCTCTCTAAATGTACGGCAATGTGTAGAGGGGTATTTTAGTCATTTTACCTGTAGGTTGAAGACTTTGCTAATGCAATATTGTCCTTGGGGTCAAGATTTTCTTATGGTGATATTACAAAATACTTAAAATAAAAAATACATCTATTTATATAGTAGGGATATTTTGATCATTTTACTAGCCAAGGCGATGTGTCTTTTTGGTCCTCGGAATAACCCGTAAGTCCTAATTAATTTTTGAGTTGAGAATTTGATCTCAGTTGAGAGGGTATTATTTTATTTGGGAAGTCTAATTTATTGTTAGATTGAATAAAATAAATGGAGAGAAATTTATTATCTGGTTTAATTGGTTAATTAATTGTTTAGGACCTAAGTCCAGTTTAAATAATTAGAAAATTAACAGGGACTTAAACGAGAGGAAAATAATTAATACTTAATTTTTTATTCGGTTATTTATTTAATCCCAAGAAAAAAATAATTAAAGTTTAATTATTTTTGGTTCATTTAGGTTCATTAATTATTTATTGGGTTATTTAATTAATCCCAAGGAAAATAATTAATGTTTATTATTTTGCGCTTTTCGGGTCCAAGAAAAATAATAAATATTATTTTAGCCCAATAGCCTGGACCATAGGATTTTTCCGGACACAGTTCAGAAGAGTTTAGGGTGAAGCCAAAATTTATTTTGTTAATAATATTCGGGTGTTTGAAATATTAAATCCCGGGAATATTATTTTTTTCAAAATAATTATTTTTGGTTTCATGACTCTTGGCTTTCTGTGTGGAAAAATAAGATAAAAGAGAAAGGAAAAAAATCCAAAGGTCTCTGTCTCTCCCTCTCGTGTGACTGTTAGTTTTCTGGCTTGTGGTATTTCATCACTGGCTTTTGTTTTCTATTACAGAAGAAGCCATACCTTGAAAACATATGGTTAGTGCTGTGAAAAAATTGAGAGATCTTCTTCTCACCCGAATGTGTGCTCACTAATGTTTGATTAGGTTGTGGCCATATTCTGAGAATTGAAAATCCTAGCATTATTGATTGTACCGGAGGAGAAGAAAGAGTCGGACAATTTTGACACAGGAAGCTTCACTGGATGGAGGAGAAGGAAGCTGTTTTTTTAGCTTCAAACTATTCTTCTTCAATCTTCAAGGTTTAAGGCTCCAAGAGATATGTTTTTCATGCCTCCATGCTGCTGCCATGCTCTGTTTATATTGTTTTTGTCTCCATTTTTGTCCACCATGATGCATGCTCTGTTTACTGTCAATCCTTCAGTGTTCCCAATGGAGGTGTCCGAAAGATTGCCACCAATTAGAGAGATCGAGCACTAAATTGGCTTCTTGCCCGACGCCATCAATCCAAATCGACCAGCACATATGTGCAACCTTAAAGAGGACAAGAAGTTGCAAAGGCATTCTAAAGAACTACTTAAGATGGTCCAAGTGCGAGAAAGGCTATGTCTCTATACAATTCTCATTCTCCTAGTGCCCATGAAGGATAGAACATGGAGAATGTGTGTTGATTATCGTGCAATAAATAATATGATGATAAAATATCAGTATCCTATTCCTTATCTTGATGATTTGTTGGATGAGGTGCATGGAGCATGTGTTTTCTCTAAAATTATTTTAAAATCTAGTTATAATCAAATTAGGATTAGTAAAGGCGATGAATGGAAAATTGCTTTTAAAACAAAACAAGGGTTATATGAGTGGCTTGTGATGCTTTTTGGTCAATCAAATACACCTAGAACTTTCATAAGATTAATGCATCATGTATTGAGAGAATTCATTGGAAAATGTTGTGGTCTATTTTGATGATATATAGCAAGCCAAATGAGGAGCACTTGAATTATCTCAAATATGTGCTTAATGCTCTTAGGAAGGAAACATTGTATGCCAACATTGATAAATGACCATTTTGCGTGGAGAAAGTCACATTTCTTGGTTTTGTGGTGAGTTCTAAGGGCATGAAGGTCGATGAGGAGAAAATTTTAGCAATTCAGGAGTGGCCTACACCTAAAACCGTGACCAATGTTAGGAGTTTCCATGGGTTGACAAGTTTCAATAAGAGGTTCATTAGGAACTTTAGCACTATAGCCGTTGCATTAACAGAGATAGTGAAGAGGACAGTTAGGTTTAAATGGGAAGAACCACAAGAGAAAGTCTTTAATACATTGAAAAAATATTGAGCTAAGCTTTACTCCTTTCATTTCCGAACATTAATGAAACCTTCGAATTAGAGTATGATGCAAGTGGGAAGGGCATAGGAGCCATCTTGACACAAGACCAAAAGCTTATAGCCTACTTTAGCAAGAAGTTGTCTAGAGCCACTTTGAACTACTCAACCTATGACAAGGAATTATATGCTCTAGTGAGGACCTTGTTCCATTGCCAGCATTACTTTTTACCTTAGGAGTTCGTTATCCACACCAATCGTATGTCCTTGAAGTATCTCAAAGGATAACAAAAACTCAACAAGAGGCATGCCAAGTGGATGGAATTTAGGGGAGCATTTCCCTATGTTATCAAATACAAGAAAGGTGAAAAGAGTGTGGTAGCAAATGCCTTGTCACAAAGTGATTCACTTCTCGACTCCCTTGATGCTAAATTGCTTGCTTTTAAATTTCTTAAAAAATTATAAGTAGAAGATAAGAAGTTGGGTGAAATTTATCTTGCTCGTGAGGGAAAGGGTCTTGATAATTTTTACAAGCATGCTGGGTTCTTGTATAGGGAAAGGAAGCTATGCATACCTAAGGGGTCTGTAAGGGAGTTGTTGGTGAAGAAAGCCCATGGTGGTGGGTTGATGGGACATTTTGGGGTTACCAAAACTTTGAGTAGTCTCCATGAACATTTTTATTAGCCCAAGATGAAAGGAGATGTCAAAAGGCATTGTGGACAATGTCTTACTTGTAGGAGGGCAAAATCTAAATCCCTTTGCCAAGGCTTATACATAGTTTTTCCTACCCCTAGTTCATCTTAGCTTCATATATCAATAGATTATATATTGGGCTTCCCTAGGTCTAAGGGAGGAAAAGATTCTATATTTGTGGTTGTGGACAGGTTTTCAGAGATGGCATATTTTATTGCTTGTAGTAAAATTAATTATGGTACTCATATTGTAGGATTATTTTTTAAGGAGGTGGTAAGGTTGCATGGAATTCCCCAAAGCATTGTGTCCGTTATAGATGCAAAATTCCTAATAGTTTTTGGAGGATTCTATGGGTAAAACTGGGAAATAACTTGTTACTTTCTATAGCTTGTCACCCCAAACGGAGATGGTGAATAGAACTCTCTCACAACTCCTAATAGCCAACATTAAGAGAATTTTAAAGAATTGGGAGGAGTGTGTTACCTATATAGAGTTTTCCTATAATCGCACTATTCATTCTACTACTTTTTTCTATTTCAAATTGTCTATGGTTTCAATCACCTAACCCCCTTGGACTTGATTCCTTAGCCAATAGATGATAGTTTAAGTCTTGATGGCAAGAGAAAGGTAGAAATGGTTAAATCATTACATAAGACGGTCAAGGCCATTACAGAAAAGCGCAATAAGGATATCACTTTCTAACGAAATAAGGGAAGGAGGAAAGTGGTCTTCGAACTGGGTTATTGGGTATAGGTGCACTTGCCTAAAGAATAGTTTGTCATGTTGAGAAAATTAAAGCTTAACTCTCAAGTAGATGGACTATTCCAAGAATTGGAGCAATATAGTGACAATGCATATAAGATAGACCTTCCGAGTAAGTATAATATAAGTGCCACTTTTAATGTAAGTGACATTTCTCCTTGTGATATAGGCTATGATTCTAGGATGAATCAGCTTCAAGAAGGGGGAAATACTAGGAATCACCAAAGCGAGGAGGCATAATTGCAAAAAGGGTGAAAGGATGCTCAAGTCATTGCATAAGGGCCATCATATAGGCCATTGACCAGAGCATGGACCAAGCAATTTCGAGCTAACCTCCAACTTATATGGAAACTCACTTAACTTCGGATGGACCCTGGATGACATTAGAATACCACCAACAACATAATTGGATGATCATTCACGTGGCCACTCAAAAGGGGAGCGATAGAGACCACCGAAGGAAGGTTAGAGACCAAAAGAAACTGCACAAATTTGGCAGAGACCAACCGGCACTGGCCCAAGTTTGGGACCATCTGAACTATTTAATTTTTGATGAAATTGAAGTCCAATCACACTTTTTTGAACCCCAATACTCGTATACCCTAAGGGGTGTTTAAATAGGGGCTTTTCATTACCTTGGGCCAACTTTTGGATGAATGCAAACACTATTTTTACTCTAGATGTTAGGGCTATGGAGGTTGCTCCATATTCTTCCTTTATCCAAGACCAAATAAGGGATTAGGCCTACCTTAGTGAGTCTCTAAGACCCTTTAGATATTTTAATGAATCAACTTAACTTGGGACTTTGTTGCTTTAGTTCCTCTTTAGTTCTTGTTTTTTTATTTGTTGAGTGCCTACACTTCCTATCCTTTTTGTTCTTTGTTTCTTATTAACATTGGGTATTTGGGTGCTGTGTGGTAGACTATTGTTTCCAAATTTAGGTATTTTCGAGGTTCCATTACGGTTCTTGATTTATGACTTAAGGTGTTAAATTATTGCTTCATTTTATGTTCTATTGTTCAATTTTCCTTTAATGTTCTCTTGTTTGTTTTTGTTTGTCCTCGCTCTTGTATTTTGACTTCCCACACCAAGAGTTCCACACAAGTGGCAAGAAGAGACCCTACCAACGGTCATATCATATCCTACTTAACCTATGAGGCTCTTGTGTATTAGAAAGTGATGGATAATGGAAAACATCAAAGAAAACGCATTGGAAAATTTTTCAGTTTTTTGAGCCACCTGTACAAGAAAATACTTACTTTTTCTTGTTGGTTGCGAATTAACCAATATGGGGATGGGTTGCACTGGAACTTCTTCTTGCATAGGAAAGGGAGAATAAGGCACCTGCTATTCAATAGGAATTCCAACCAATCTTCTACTCCTACGCATCAAACGTCTCCAAACTTCTTCTCTTTATCTTTCGGAATATGACTTTTTCTTAGTCTAGGGGCTTACTTAGGAAGAGCACCTTTCTTGGATAAAAACCACTCTACTAGAGAGAAGGAAGAGAAGGACTGGAAAAGAGAGATAGAGAGGAGGCGTCACACACTGATAAAAAAAATTTCCCACACCTTGGTTTCTTTCTTTTTTATTTTTTTTCCATATATTTCAGCCAGCCTTAGGACTTCCAAAGCCCTAATGGCTGAAAATCACCCAATCACAAATACGCTAGGTGCTGTGCTAAAAAGCCAACGCAAGACTGGCCCAAACCTCTTAATTAATTAATAATCTTTTTTTGTGCCTTATTAAATACCTAAGACTAATTACTTAATTCAAACAGGACTCTTAATACATGTCAACATATATCACCCCCAATTCTCTTAATTAATTAATTATCTTTTCTGAGCCTTATTAAATATCCAAGACTAATCAATTAATTCTAATTGGACTCTTAATATATGTCAACTTATATCAGCCTAATTAATTTATTTATTCTAGCCCAATTAATTAATTTAATAGACTATTAGGATAAATTTTATTTCTCTTCCAAATAATTATCCATTAAGCTCAAATTGTGTTTAAACAACACCAAGGTAACTTGAGCTACTTCGGGGACCAAAAGACATAATTCATGGATACTAAAATGATAAAAATACCCTCGCTATTAAATAGCTGTATTTTATCATTTTAAATATTTCTATTTATCACATATAGAAATATCGACCCCAAGAATAATATTGCTTAAAGCAATGTCTCCGACCTATAGGTGAAATGACGAAAATACTTTCCATGTAACATTCACCTATGAGATAGGACAAATTTACTAACGCCCATCTCAAAGACATCTACTATTCTTAGATCTCTAGTCTGATAATCCATGACTCACTTGAATATACTTGTTTATCATTGGAAGCTACCCAGTAATAGACATTCTAGAGTCATATTCCCAGTGCCCTGGATTGTTTAGATTATCCTGGACAATCACAAAGGGGTGATTAACCCTCACTAAATGAATCATAGAAACTCTTTTGCATGAGTCTGTCTTAACTAACTAGAATAATACACCTAACATACAAGGATTCAATCTCACAAAGGAAGTCTCACCTAACATACATCAAAGTATAAAACCCTAGCTTTGCCAGACCACCAACTCATACTCAAGTATAAAGGTATCCATCCACGCTGTAGCAGTAATAGTCTTGTCTCTATAATTATAGTACTTTAGGAGAGACCACTACTACTAGTCCAGTTCTATGTATTCGAAATATGCTTGTGCCTGTAACATGAGTGAACTACTCACTAATTAAAGGTAAACCAATCCTCATTAGAAATCATGGCATAATAGTCTTACCTTGATGAAATGCTTAGTTCTATCAAATGACTAAGAACTCAATTTTATTTGTACGACGAGTGCCTATGGTCTATACCCTACTGTGAAGAATGACCCAACACGTAGACCATTACTTGTCATATTTGGACTTTTAAACATGCAATAATATAAGAAACATTCTAAATTGAACAAATAAACATTTTAGTGCAATATGTTCATACATAATACAAAGTTTTTGGGGATATATTTTCTAACAATCTCCCACTTGCATTACAAAGACTAAGTGATAAGGGCTAAAATCAATATTATTTTCCTAGTTATTTGAGGTTGTTTTGTGATACTTTTGTTATAATAACTAGGGTTATTCCTTCCTATTTGACATTTTGCTTGTAAAATGTGTTTTTGACAAATTTGTGCAGATTTGAGTTAAATTAGAGCAAATAGTGAACAATTTCAGAATGAACATGGTGCTAGGCCTAGCCAATAGACTAGGCATCGGGTTCATTCTGGTTAAGTAGAGGAAAACCGAGCAACTTTCAGGAAGAAAGTAGAGTAGACCTGGCGCCAGGTCTGGCAAGTGGACCAGGCGCCCGGTCCATGCTATCCGGCCTATGAAAACAAAGTAAAAATCTAGAGGAAGAACAGATTATACCTAGCGTTAGGTGGGTTGAAGGTACCCAAAGCTAGGCCAGCTCTGGAAAGAAAAATTCTGTGCACGAATTTAGAAATTTTCTAAAGATTTTGAAATTTTCTAATTCCTACTCGGCCAAGATCCCTCGAGCAATGAATTTAGCATCCAATGGGTCTATAAAAGCAAGAGAAAATACAAGATATATATATATATATATATATATATATATATAGAGGGGGTGGATCCAAGAGCATAAATTCGAATCACTCATTAAATGAGGAATTCACCTAA
>JANUWF010000283.1:0-105000 GCA_026120185.1 Voacanga thouarsii
AAATTGTTTTGAAGAACTATATTATCATTGAGAGTACAAAAAAAAAAGAATGATACGCAAAGTAGCAATAAAAAGAAAGTCCTAAATTTTGGTTGTGTGTTCCATTGCAAATCCGTGTAGCCACGGATTTGCTACTGAAGCAAAATTGAAATGGATTTGCCACCGCATTTTTTCCTTTTTCTTTTGTTCTAATGTATTAATTATATTGGTTTGTATTAATTTTTGCTTCATAAATTTTAAATAACAACGAAGAAATATTTTGTAAGTTTCTTGATTTATTTATTTTTAATGCCCTCATTCTTGTAATGGAATTGAGAATAAGATGTATTATTTTTTAGTATCGAAATATACGTTTGTATTAAAATTGTAAATATTAAAGAAGCGATTTAATTTTATTTTTATTTCGATTCGTAAAAGCCATTGAAAATTGTTTTGAAGAACTATATTATCATTGAAATCTCACCCGAAAGTATGTTACGCAATGTATTGATAAAAACAACTGACTAAATTTTTGTTGTGTATTTTGCGGCAAATCCGTGGCTATTCCCAGGCAGAGTGCCACGGATTTGCCCCGACATTTTTTTCTTTTTTTGTTTTAATTTGTTAAATACGTTGGTTTGTATTAATTTTTGTTCCATACATTTTAAATAACAACGACGAAATATTTTGTAAGTATCTTGATTTATGTATTTTCTAATGCGTTCATTCTGGAAATAGAATTGAAAATAAGATGCTTTATTTTTTAGTATCAAAATATACGTTTGTATTAAAATTAGAAATATTAAAGAAACGATATAATTTTATTTTTATTCTGACTGTAAAAGCCATAGAAAATTGTTTTGAAGTACTATATTATCATTGAGAGTACATCAAAAAGAATGTGTACACAAAGTAGTGATAAAAAAACGGGCCAAATTTTTATTGTGTTGTGTGTTCCATGGCAAATCTGTGGCTATTTGCCACGAATTTGCCACAGAATCACAAAATTGCCATTAATCCGTGATGATTGTCATGGATTTGCCACGGTAATTTTTCTTTTTTTATTCTAATTTATTAATTATATTGGTTTGTATTAATTTTTTTTCAATACATTTTAAATAACAACGACAAAATATTTTGTAAGTATCTTGACTTATTTATTTTCTAATACGTTCTTTCTTGAAATGGAATTGAAAATAAGATGTATTATTTTTTAGTATCGAAATATACGTTTGTATTAAAATTATAAATATTAAATAAACAATATAATTTTATTTTTATTCTGACTATAAAAGATATTGAAAATTGTTTCGAAGAACTATATTGTCATTGAGATCTCAGCAGAATGTAGGTTACGCGAAGTAGTGATAAAAAGAAATGACTAAATTTTTGTTATGTCTTCCGTGACAAATCTGTGACAAATTGCCATGGATTTGCTACAGAATCACAAAATTGCCACTAAACCGTGGCAGATTGTTACGGATTTGCCACGACATTCTTTTTCATTTTTGTTCTAATTTATTAATCATATTGGTTTGTAGTAATTTTTGTTCCATATATTTTAAATAATAACAACAAAATATTTTGTATGTATCCTGATTTATTTTTTTTCTAATGCGCTCATTCTAGAAATGGAATTGAAAATACGATGTATTATTTTTTAGTATAGAAATAAACGTTTGTATTAAAATTAGAAATTTTAAAGAAACGATATAATTTTATTTTATTTCGATTGTAAAAGCCATTGAAATTTGTTTTGAAGAACTATATTATCATTGAGAGTATATAAAAAAGAAAGTTACGTAAAGTAGCGATAAAAAGAAAGGGCTAAATTTTTGTTGTTTTGCCACGGAATCACAAAATTGCCTCAAATCCGTGGCAATTCTGTGGCAGATTGCAACGGATTTGCCATGGAATTTTTTTCTTTTTTTTTTGTTCTAATTTATTAATTATATAAGTTGTTTTAATTTTTGTTCCATCCATTTAGAATAACAACAACAAAATATTTTGTAAGTATCCTGATATATTTATTTTCTAATGCGTTCATTCTTGAAATGGAATTAAAAATAAGATGTATTATTTTTTAGTATAGAACTATACGTTCCTATTAAAATTAGAAATTTTAAAGAAACGATATAATTTTATTTTATTTTGACTGAAAAGCCATTGAAATTAGTTTTGAAGAACTATATTATCATTGAGAGTACAAAAAAAAAAGAATGATACGCAAAGTAGCAATAAAAAGAAAGTCCTAAATTTTGGTTGTGTGTTCTGTTGCAAATCCGTGGCCACGGATTTGCCACGGAAGCAAAATTGAAATGGATTTGCCACCGCATTTTTTTCTTTTTCTTTTGTTCTAATGTATTAATTATATTGGTTTGTATTAATTTTTGCTTCATAAATTTTAAATAACAACGAAGAAATATTTTGTAAGTTTCTTGATTTATTTATTTTTAATGCCCTCATTCTTGTAATGGAATTGAGAATAAGATGTATTATTTTTTAGTATCGAAATATACGTTTGTATTAAAATTGTAAATATTAAAGAAGCGATTTAATTTTATTTTTATTTCGACTGTAAAAGCCATTGAAAATTGTTTTGAAGAACTATATTATCATTGAAATCTCACCTGAAAGTATGTTACGCAATGTATTGATAAAAACAAATGACTAAATTTTTGTTGTGTATTTTGCGGCAAATCCGTGGCTATTCCCAGGCAGAGTGCCACTGATTTGCCCCGACATTTTTTTATTTTTTTGTTTTAATTTGTTAAATATGTTGGTTTGTTTTAATTTTTGTTCCATACATTTTAAATAACAATGACGAAATATTTTGTAAGTATCTTGATTTATGTATTTTCTAATGCGTTCATTCTGGAAATAGAATTGAAAATAAGATGCTTTATTTTTTAGTATCAAAATATACGTTTGTATTAAAATTAGAAATATTAAAGAAACGATATAATTTTATTTTTATTCCGACTGTAAAAGCCATAGAAAATTGTTTTGAAGTACTATATTATCATTGAGAGTACATCAAAAAGAATGTGTACGCAAAGTAGTGATAAAAAAAAGGGGCCAAATTTTTATTGTGTTGTTTGTTCCGTGCAAATCTGTGGCTATTTGCCACGAATTTGCCACAGAATCACAAAATTGCCATTAATCCGTGACAGATTGTCATGGATTTGCCACGGTAATTTTTCTTTTTTTTATTCTAATTTATTAATTATATTGGTTTGTATTAATTTTTTTTCAATACATTTTAAATAACAACGACAAAATATTTTGTAAGTATCTTGACTTATTTATTTTCTAATACGTTCTTTCTTGAAATGGAATTGAAAATAAGATGTATTATTTTTTAGTATCGAAATATACGTTTGTATTAAAATTATAAATATTAAATAAACAATATAATTTTATTTTTATTCTGACTATAAAAGATATTGAAAATTGTTTCGAAGAACTATATTGTCATTGAGATCTCAGCAGAATGTAGGTTACGCGAAGTAGTGATAAAAAGAAATGACTAAATTTTTGTTATGTCTTCCGTGACAAATCTGTGACAAATTGCCATGGATTTGCTACAGAATCACAAAATTGCCATTAAACCGTGGCAGATTGTTACGGATTTGCCACGACATTCTTTTTCATTTTTGTTCTAATTTATTAATCATATTGGTTTGTAGTAATTTTTGTTCCATATATTTTAAATAATAACAACAAAATATTTTGTATGTATCCCGATTTATTTTTTTCTAATGCGCTCATTCTAGAAATGGAATTGAAAATACGATGTATTATTTTTTAGTATAGAAATAAACGTTTGTATTAAAATTAGAAATTTTAAAGAAACGATATAATTTTATTTTATTTCGATTGTAAAAGCCATTGAAATTTGTTTTGAAGAACTATATTATCATTGAGAGTATATAAAAAAGAAAGTTACGTAAAGTAGCGATAAAAAGAAAGGGCTAAATTTTTGTTGTTTTGCCACGGAATCACAAAATTGCCTCAAATCCGTGGCAATTCTGTGGCAGATTGCAACGGATTTGCCATGGAATTTTTTTCTTTTTTTTTTGTTCTAATTTATTAATTATATAAGTTGTTTTAATTTTTGTTCCATCCATTTAGAATAACAACAACAAAATATTTTGTAAGTATCCTGATATATTTATTTTCTAATGCGTTCATTCTTGAAATGGAATTAAAAATAAGATGTATTATTTTTTAGTATAGAACTATACGTTCCTATTAAAATTAGAAATTTTAAAGAAACGATATAATTTTATTTTATTTTGACTGAAAAGCCATTGAAATTAGTTTTGAAGAACTATATTATCATTGAGAGTACAAAAAAAAAAAGAATGATACGCAAAGTAGCAATAAAAAGAAAGTCCTAAATTTTGGTTGTGTGTTCTGTTGCAAATCCGTGGCCACGGATTTGCCACGGAAGCAAAATTGAAATGGATTTGCCACCGCATTTTTTCCTTTTTCTTTTGTTCTAATGTATTAATTATATTGGTTTGTATTAATTTTTGCTTCATAAATTTTAAATAACAACGAAGAAATATTTTGTAAGTTTCTTGATTTATTTATTTTTAATGCCCTCATTCTTGTAATGGAATTGAGAATAAGATGTATTATTTTTTAGTATCGAAATATACGTTTGTATTAAAATTGTAAATATTAAAGAAGCGATTTAATTTTATTTTTATTTCGACTGTAAAAGCCATTGAAAATTGTTTTGAAGAACTATATTATCATTGAAATCTCACCTGAAAGTATGTTACGCAATGTATTGATAAAAACAAATGACTAAATTTTTGTTGTGTATTTTGCGGCAAATCCGTGGCTATTCCCAGGCAGAGTGCCACTGATTTGCCCCGACATTTTTTTATTTTTTTGTTTTAATTTGTTAAATATGTTGGTTTGTTTTAATTTTTGTTCCATACATTTTAAATAACAATGACGAAATATTTTGTAAGTATCTTGATTTATGTATTTTCTAATGCGTTCATTCTGGAAATAGAATTGAAAATAAGATGCTTTATTTTTTAGTATCAAAATATACGTTTGTATTAAAATTAGAAATATTAAAGAAACGATATAATTTTATTTTTATTCCGACTGTAAAAGCCATAGAAAATTGTTTTGAAGTACTATATTATCATTGAGAGTACATCAAAAAGAATGTGTACGCAAAGTAGTGATAAAAAAAAGGGGCCAAATTTTTATTGTGTTGTTTGTTCCGTGCAAATCTGTGGCTATTTGCCACGAATTTGCCACAGAATCACAAAATTGCCATTAATCCGTGACAGATTGTCATGGATTTGCCACGGTAATTTTTCATTTTTTTATTCTAATTTATTAATTATATTGGTTTGTATTAATTTTTTTTCAATACATTTTAAATAACAACGACAAAATATTTTGTAAGTATCTTGACTTATTTATTTTCTAATACGTTCTTTCTTGAAATGGAATTGAAAATAAGATGTATTATTTTTTAGTATCGAAATATACGTTTGTATTAAAATTATAAATATTAAATAAACAATATAATTTTATTTTTATTCTGACTATAAAAGATATTGAAAATTGTTTCGAAGAACTATATTGTCATTGAGATCTCAGCGAGAATGTAGGTTACGCGAAGTAGTGATAAAAAGAAATGACTAAATTTTTGTTATGTCTTCCGTGACAAATCTGTGACAAATTGCCATGGATTTGCTACAGAATCACAAAATTGCCATTAAACCGTGGCAGATTGTTACGGATTTGCCACGACATTCTTTTTCATTTTTGTTCTAATTTATTAATCATATTGGTTTGTAGTAATTTTTGTTCCATATATTTTAAATAATAACAACAAAATATTTTGTATGTATCCTGATTTATTTTTTTTCTAATGCGCTCATTCTAGAAATGGAATTGAAAATACGATGTATTATTTTTTAGTATAGAAATAAACGTTTGTATTAAAATTAGAAATTTTAAAGAAACGATATAATTTTATTTTATTTTGACTGAAAAGCCATTGAAATTAGTTTTGAAGAACTATATTATCATTGAGAGTACAAAAAAAAAAAGAATGATACGCAAAGTAGCAATAAAAAGAAAGTCCTAAATTTTGGTTGTGTGTTCTGTTGCAAATCCGTGGCCACGGATTTGCCACGGAAGCAAAATTGAAATGGATTTGCCACCGCATTTTTTTCTTTTTCTTTTGTTCTAATGTATTAATTATATTGGTTTGTATTAATTTTTGCTTCATAAATTTTAAATAACAACGAAGAAATATTTTGTAAGTTTCTTGATTTATTTATTTTTAATGCCCTCATTCTTGTAATGGAATTGAGAATAAGATGTATTATTTTTTAGTATCGAAATATACGTTTGTATTAAAATTATAAATATTAAAGAAGCGATTTAATTTTATTTTTATTTCGACTGTAAAAGCCATTGAAAATTGTTTTGAAGAACCATATTATCATTGAAATCTCACCTAAAAGTATGTTACGCAAAGTATTGATAAAAACAAATGACTAAATTTTTGTTGTGTGTTCTGTGGCAAATCCGTGGCTATTCCCTGGCAGAGTGCCACGGATTTGCCACGACATTTTTTTTCTTTTTATGTTTTAATTTGTTAATTATGTTGGTTTGTATTAATTTTTATTCCATACATTTTAAATAACAACGATGAAATATTTTGTAAGTATTTTGATTTATATATTTTCTAAAGCGTTCATTCTTGAAATAGAATTGAAAAAAAGATGTATTGTTTTTTAGTTTCGAAATGTACGTTTGTATTAAAATTAGAAACATTAAAGAAACGATATAATTTTATTTTTATTCTGACTATAAAAGCTATAGAAAATTGTTTTGAAGTACTATATTGTCATTGAGAGTACAAAAAGAAAAAAAGAATGTTACGCAAAGTAGTGATAAAAAGAAAGGGCTAAATTTTTATTGTGTTGTGTGTTCTGTGGCAAATCCATGACTATTTGACATGGATTTGCACGGAATCACAAAATTACCACTAATCCGTGGCCATTCCGTGGCAGATTGTCAGGGATTTGCCACGACAATTTTTCTTTTTCTTTTGTTCTAATTTATTAATTATATTGGTATATATTAATTTTTGTTCAATACATTTTAAATAACAACGATGAAATATTTTGAGAGTATCTTGATTTATTTATTTTCTAATGTATTCATTCTTGAAATGGAATTGAAAATAAGATGTATTATTTTTTAGTATTGAAATATACGTTTGTATTAAAATTATAAATATTAAAGAAACGATATATTTTTATTTTTATTCCGACTGTAAAAGATATTGAAAATTATTTTGAAGAACTATATTATCATTGAGATCTCACCAGAAAGTATGTTACACAAAGTAGTGATAAAAAGAAATGACTAAATTTTTTTTCTGTGTTCAGTGGCAAATCTGTGGCAAATTGCCACGGATTTGCCACAGAATCACAAAATTGCCACTAATCCATGGCAATTCCGTGGCAAATTGTTACGGATTTGCTACGGCATTGTTTTTCATTTTTTGTTCTAATTTATTAATTATATTGGTTTGTATTAATTTTTGTTCCATACATTTTAAATAACAACGACGAAATATTTTGTAAGTATCCTGATTTATTTTTTTTCTAATGCACTCATTCTTGAAATGGAATTGAACAGAAGATGTATTATTTTTTAGTATAAAAATAAACGTTTGTATTAAAATTAGAAATTTTAAAGAAATGATATAATTTTATTTTTTTTCGATTGTAAAAGCCCTTGAAATATGTTTTGAAGAATTATATTATCATTGAGAGTATATATATATATATATATATATATATATATATATAAAGTTACGTAAAGTAGCAATAAAAAGAAAGGGCTAAATTTTTGTTGTGTTTTCCGTGGCAAATCCGTGGCTATTTGCCACGGAATCACAAAATTGCCACAAATCCGTGGCAATTCTGTGGCAGATTGCAACAGATTTGCCACGGCATTTTTTTCCTTTTTTTGTTCTAATTTATTAATTATATTGATTTGTATTAATTTTTGTTCCATACATTTTAAATAACGACGACAAAATATTTTGTAAGTATCCTGATATATTTATTTTCTAATGCATTCATTCTTGAAATGGAATTGAAAATAAGATGTATTATTTTTTTGTATAGAAATATATGTCTATATTAAAATTAGAAATTTTAAAGAAATGATATAATTTTATTTTATTTTGACTGTAAAAGCCATTGAAATTTGTTTTGAAGAACTATATTATCATTGAGAGTACATAAAAGGGTAAATTTTTAGATTTGAAAACCAGTAAATTTTTCAATTCGATATCTGGTTCAATTCTAAAAATATTGTTTTTAGGTAACTATTGTGTCGATAGAATGTATATTGAGGTCTCTGCAGATGTGCAGCAGACAATAGGTTGTTTTAGAATTTGCCATTCAAGACTTGAAGCAAGAAAGTTTTGCTATAAAAAATAGGCCTCATATTTTTTTATAGCTATAAACAAGACTTTGTGGCTTTGTTTTTCTTTACCCAGTTTGTCTTGGTAACCGCCCATGAAAAATGTGCAAGACCACAAAAGGATTTTAATTTTCTTGAAAAACTAGAAATGGATTTGAGGTTGGAAATTTTTCGTAACTGACTTTTGGATTTGAGAATGAAAAATTTTCCTTCTTGCCAACTTTGAATTTGTTATTCTGAAGAAGGTCCAAAAAAAGTTGTTTTGGGCTCTCAACTTTGGGTTTCTCGATAAATGAGGTATTAAAGATAAATAGGACTATTTATCCTTGTTGATCAAATGATTCAAATCAATCATTTGGACCTCAAGGTGTTTTTGTATTCAAATCAATCATATAGAGAAGCTTCGTGACAAGCTTGAGCAGACTCTTCAGCAGCAGCTTCAACAGCAGCTTCAGCAACAACAGCTTCAGTAACAGTTGGACAAGAAGGACAAAGAGATAGAGAAAGAAAGGAAAAGGATGAAGAGGACTTTGGAGAAAAAGGATAAGAAGATGTCTGCATTGATTGATATGAATCGCATGGTGATGCAGCATCTTAAATTACATGTGCCCTCCATTCCTTCTTCTGACTCTGATGATTCTGACGAGGATGACTCTGGCCCTTCAGCAGCAGATGATAGTTAGATTGGTATTATTTTCATGTGGATGTTAAGTTTGCAATGCTTTGATTATGGATTTAGTATTATTATGAATTTATATTTACTATTTTTAGATATTTTGATGATATAAGATTATTTATGTATTTAGGCTCTAAACAAATTATGAAATTTTATGGTTTGCTAAAATAATTGTGGTGGATGTGTTTTGAAGTTGTGCATTGTGTGGTGGGAATATGATTTGAGACGTTGTAGGCGGTGTGTTGTGTATGTGTGTAGGGAGTATGATACTCAACAACGTTGTAGGTTGTGTATGGTGAATATGTATGTATGTATAGATAATGGATTATAAATGTTATAGGTTGTGTATAGTGAATATGTATCTATGGATAATGGATTATAAATGTTATAGGTTATTTGTTGTGTATATATCTAGGGAATGTGACTCGAAACTTTGTAGGCAGAGAGTGTAACGGGGATTATGCATGTGTGTAGGATACTTTGTGCTAGATATTTTGATGATATATGATTATTTGTGTATTTAGGCTCTAAACAAATTACGAAATTTTATGGTATGCTAAAACAATTGTGGTGGATGTTTTTTGCAGTTGTGCATTGTGTGGTGGGAATATGATTTGTGACGTTGTAGGCAGTGTGTTGTGCATGTGTTCAAGGAATATGATACTCAAGAACGTTGTTGGTTGTGTATAGTGAATATGTATGTATGGGTAATAGATTATAAATGTTATAGGTTGTGTATAGTGAATATGTATATATGGATAATGGATTATAAATGTTATATGTTGTTTGTTGTGTATATGTCTAGGGAATGTGACACGAAACTTTGTAGGCAGGGAGTGTAACGGGGATTATGCATGTGTGTAGGATACTTTGTGCTAGATATTTTGATGATATATGATTATTTGTGTATTTAGGCTCTAAACAAATTACGAAATTTTATGGTTTGCTAAAATAATTGTGGTGGATGTGTTTTGCAGTTGTGCATTATGTGGTGGGAATATGATTTGAGACGTTGTAGGCGGTGTGTTGTGCATATGTGCAGGGAGTATGATACTCAAGAACGTTGTAGGTTGTGTATAGTGAATATGTATGTATGGATAATGGATTATAAATGTTATAAGTTGCTTGTTGTGTATATGTCTAGGGAATATGACTTGAAACTTTGTAGGCAGGGAGTGTAACGGGGATTATGCATGTGTGTAGGGCATACTGATTGCTATGAATTTTGATGATATATGATTATTTGTGTATTTAGGCTCTAAATAAATTATGAAATTTTATGGTATGCTAAAACAATTGTGGTGGATGTGTTTTGTAGTTGTGTATTATGTGGTGGGAATATGATTTGAGAAGTTGTAGGTGGTGTGTTACACATGTGTGCAGGGAGTATGATACTCAAGAACGTTATTGGTTGTGTATAGTGAATATGTATGTATGATAATGGATTGTAAATGTTATAGGTTGTTTGTTGTGTATATGTCTAGGGAATGTGACTCGAAACTTTGTAGGCAGGGAGTGTAACGGGGATTATGCATGTGTGAATGGCATACTGGTTGCTACGGAATTAAGAATAGGGAAATGTAATAGGTTTTGAAGCTGAAATTATAGACTGTCACAGATTTTGATTCCGTGGCAGATTGTCACGGTTTTGCCATGGAAGATAGTACTAAAATTCGAGACATTCTGCCACGAATTTGCCACAAACGGGATTTGCTTGAGTATCGTCCGTGGCAAATCGGTGACAATCTATCACGGATTTGCCACGGATGGTACCTGCTTGAAAACATATGTGACAATTCCGTGGCAATCTTTTCCGGATTTGCCACAAACTGTACCTGCTTAAGAAACATTTGTGGCAAATCCGCTTACCACGGATATTTCTGAAGTAGGTATAGTTCATGGCAAATCCATGGCAGATCTGCTTAAGAAACATTCGTGGCAAATTCGCTTACCACGGATATTTCTCAAGTAGGTATAGTTCGTGGCAAATCCGCGGCAATCTGCCACCAATTTGGCAATTTATCACTGATTTGCCAGGGATGGTACCTGCTTGAGAAACATCAATGGCAATTTATCACTGATTTGTCATGAACTGTACCTGCTTAAGAAATGTCCGTGGCAAATTCGTGGCAATCTATCACGGATCTTACCTGCTTGAGAAACATCCATGGCAAATTTTGTGGCAATCTGCCACGGATTTGCCACGGACTGTACCTGATTGAGAAATATCCGAAGCAAATTTTGTTGCAATCTGCCACGGACTGTACCTGCTTGAGAAATGTCCGTGGTAATTTCGTGGCAGATTGCCATGGATTTGCCATAGATGGTACCTGCTTGAGAAACATCTGTGGAAATTCCATGGCAAACTGCCACGGATTTGCCGCGGATCGTACCTACTTGAAAAACATTCGTGGTAAATTCGCGGCAATCTGTCACGGACTGTACCTGCTTGAGAAATGTCTGTGGCAAATCCGTGGTAGATTGCCACAGATTTGTCACGGACAGCCTATATTCCATATTGTTTCCGTGGCAAATCCCTGGCAATCTGCCACAAATTTGCCATGGATGGTACCTGCTTGAGAAACGATCTGTGGCAAATACGTGGCAGTTTAGCCACGGATTTGCCACGGATGGTACCTGCTGGAGAATCGTCCGTGGAAAATTGCCAAAGAAAATATTTCCATGCCAAAAAAATACTTAGGCACGAAGGTTTTTGAGGCAAACATTTTCCGTGGCAAATACCAGTTTAGCCACGGATTTGTCCGCGGCAAATTGATAGATTTCTTGTAGGGGTTGTTTCGGATATGTTTAAATTGAAGCAAGCATTGTGAAAACTAAGCATGTAATCTATAACACCTCACTATATACATAGTCCAGAGGGGCTGGGGATCGGACAAAGGGTCTTTATAAAAATGGAAGCAAAGAAAGTAATAAGGTATAACTAAATATTAACCTCAAGGGGGAAAATTGAAATTCTTGACTAAATAAAATCTAGTATAGAAATATAAGGATAGGACCTTGCCCAAAAAAAAAAAAAAAAAAATCATTATACATCATCACTAGAGTATTAGTAGAAGAGTATCAAAACCTAATCTATTACAAAATGATCTTCAACACTTGGTCTTGATAAACTTATACTATCCTGAAAATCTTGGTTAGAAAATTCGTGTGAGATTATAAATAATCTCAATAAGTCCATAGTGTGTGAAAGTGATAACTTCGTAATCAAGGGCACGCTGCATGTATATTTAATAAATCGAACGGATGGAATCATCTGAAAATTGCATTGGTTCATCTCAAATCCTTTATCAAATTTTGGAGAGAAAACCACCATTACGATTAATTATGAAATGTTGATAAGAATTTTTTTGGGCAATCAATTCACATCAAATGTTTGGAACACAAAAATTCATTTTGGCAAAAGCCTTGAATCTATCATCAACAAACCATATCGCGTATCGAGATTGTAGATCAACGATGCCACACAAATATGGCCACAGCATCCAAAATTCCAAAAAATCACATGTAGGTGATCAACCTACAGAGAGAATGCTCCTCCTACTTCTCTCTCACACATTTGCCTCAGGCCCGGATGACCTGGCTCAACTACTAGGGCTGACGCCCCGTTTGGAAAGGACGGTTTCCCGGAGACAGCCTATCTATCGGAACTCTCTCCTATTCTAACGAAAGCTTGCCCGATAGATTTGCCCCTTGAGTACTCAAGTCTAAACAAATCGATTCAAGAAATTCCCATTTTGATATGGAATATACAATTTCATTTCAAAAACATTGTTCCAATCCCAAAACCATATTTGGTTTAAAATTCAGCCAAACCAAAAACCAAAATCTTACTTTCTCCCAAAAAAATTTCCAAAGTTGAAATCTTTTCGACCATTCTAACCAAATTTACTCGAGGTGCCAATATCAAATCAATTCATATCTTATCTCAAAGGCGATATTGTTAGGAGCCAAAATCTCATGTTATGATTTTCGTAATTATAAACATGAAGGAAAAATTGTCATTAGATATAAACATTGATGCGTGACTCGTAATCACATCATAACATTCATAAGATGATTTCCAATATTTGCACACAAATTGAGAGCAACAGAACACCGAACCATCTTGTCTTACGAACTAGCAAACAATTCCCGTGCAGTCCCGAATATTTGCACACAAATTGGGAGGAAAAGATTGCATAGTTTTGCAACCAGGTAGTGTCCGTTATATTTTTAAATGCACAACGGTCCCAGATCGAATGCTACTGGGGACTGAATATATTGTGCTATTTGATCAGCTATGTTGAACCTGATCAGACCCTAGACCAACGATAATTGCCACCCTGGCCTGATCATGAATACCAAATTGCAAATAATCAGCTCTATCGCAGTGAAGTTAAACAAAGCTGACATTTTGTCGCGACCAAAGCTTATATATTTTGAATACAAATTTTTGTGAATTTAAATTTGTTTAAATAATTTCATAAAATTAATAATAATTTTTCAATGAAGAAAAGGCAATTATTAACAAAATAATCATATTTTTTTAACAAGTTTTAAGTTTATAAATTCATTACCGATTCTTATAACCACTTAACTTAGTCGAACAATTTACTATCTAATTTAAATTATAAATTTTCCTGTTTATATATTGATGCTTACCACCTCTGTTAAACTTGCTACCATCAAATTGTGAATGAGTGGGAGCTCTTGAAGACCAAAAAGACTTCTACTTGGCTAGTAAAACCTCGTGAGCACTTTGTGCTGTGGCATACCATTTCACGCCTAATCAATATTATTACAAGGCTATACGAGAGTGATACCCCAACAAAAACAAGAGGTAGTTCTTGGAGAGATGTTTTGGATATAAATAAAGGCAATATTATTACAAGGCTCAATAAGAGTGATGTCACAATAAAAAGAAGAGTTCGTGGAGAGAAGTTTTCGATATAAATAAAGTAGGAGTGGTAGTATATATATATCTCTTCAATGCCGAATGACCCGATCAAAGATCAGAATTGCATTGGAAAACAATATAACCAATAGCAGTCTTGAGCAGTAGTTGGAGAATGATTCATACCACGAGATATAAAAATTAAAATATGAAAATTCATCTTTCTGTAGTTGTTGAAGAAAATTTCATCCTCTGAAAGAAACATCAGGTATAAATTGGAATCTCCTCCTGCACAAGTTTGTAACCTAAAAGACAAATTAAGCAACAGCAGGAATGGCTGCTCGGTTTCTCGTAACAGTAATCCTTGTTGCTTTAGTATTTTCGTCAGCCTACGCCCACGATCCCAGTCCTCTTCAGGACTTCTGTGTTGCGATCAATGATCCCAAAGATGCTGGTGAGAGCATAGCTTCAATTTATATGCTATCTATGCGTTTCTGATATAAGGACTTAGCTCGAACAGTGCTTTAGTTCTTAACATCTGCTCCTGTTTTAAATGCAGTGTTTGTCAATGGGAAGTTCTGCAAGGACCCAAAGACGGTGAGCCCAGATGATTTCTTCTCTCAAGGTCTCAATATGCCAGGAAATACATCAAATCCCCTCGGCTCAAATGTTACGGCAGTTAATGTCAATGACCTAGGCGGACTCAACACTTTTGGCATCTCCTTGGCACGTCTTGACTTTGCCCCGTATGGGCTAAACCCACCCCATACACACCCTCGTGCAACGGAGGTGCTTTTTGTCTTAGAAGGCACGCTCTATGTTGGCTTTGTTACTTCCAATCCAGGGAAAAACATGAAAAATCGTCTTTTCACCAAGACCTTAAATGCAGGAGACGTGTTCGTGTTCCCGGAGGGTCTGATTCATTTTCAGTTTAATACTGGAAATGTTCCAGCGGTAGCATTCGCCGGTTTAAGTAGCCAAAATCCAGGAGTCATCACAATTGCAAATGCTGTGTTTGGATCGGATCCTCCTATCTCCCCTGATGTTCTTACAAAAGCATTCCAAGTTGACAAGAATGTCATAAGCTACCTTCAATCGCAATTTTGGTGGGATAACAACTACCCATGATTTCGCCCAATCAAATTCTCAGATGGATCAGAAACTTCCCATGCATAAATAAATTATCCGAATGAGAACACGCAGCCGGATATTGGGCACAGCATTATATAGTGTCTCCCCCCCTTATTGTGAATTTTTCTTTTAAAGAATACGTAAGATTAAAAAAAAAAAAAAAAAGGGAAAAAGTTGTTTGGCCCCAACACATAATTCAATAAGATTTTAAGAGAAAGAAAAATTAATATTTTCTATTTATTTCTCTATATTGTATTCCTTTCTTTAGACTATTTTTTAAATATGAAGTGTCAGCCCCAAATTATATCCAGCAAAGATAGTAATGGCGAATGGGCCAACCGACCGAGCAAAGGTCAATTCTGGAGTCTGGACTAGTTAATAAACCCAGCTTTTTGGGCAGTCTGGATAGAGGCTTCTACATTGCACAATTTCATGCGGTTCAATAATCAATTAATGATGTGAATAATCAAATGTGTAATACATTCAGCCAATTTAGTCAATTAGAGATCTTGAGGTAGTTGGAGAATAAATCTTCGCCGATTTGTAAAATGTTTAATGCAAAATTGTATTCTTTTAAAGTCTACAAGGCCAGGTAAGGTTAAAAGTAGCCTTCATGCAGTGGTTGAAGAAATTCACTCTTTCCAAAAGAAATTCTTACCCGGGATATGTCACAGCAGTGATACTACTTCACCTATCCTTGTCTCGAGCATGGTAATCTCCAAAACTTCCACTGATCACTGGACAAAATCATAAGCCATATCTGAATTGTCAATAATCATTTTTTTTTGTTTGAATGACATTAGCAACTTGCTTTTCTGAGACAAATCAGTTTCATACACCTTCTGCATTTGGAAGCTCTAACCATCTCCAAATGTATTCCGGATGATACAGCAACTAGTATACGTGACACAGATCCTTATCAAAAGGTATTCATGCCACACATATTTGCAGGTTCTTCCTTGAAGTATGAATTTTCCTGTTCCACTTGTAACATCAATTTGGTATTTCAAATGTCTTTAAAATAACAGATTCATATATTATATCATATACTCATAATAACACATTTAGCAACAAGATTCCCTTCAAGATTTCCTTCAAATCAATTCAAAAATATCAAAGCTTTCAGTGGAGAAAAATCTATCCCGCAAGATGAATGTTTTCGATCCTTGTATATGGAGAGAAAAAGTGAAGCTTTGATGTTTCCTTCTTAAAACTCTTGTTTAAGCCCCCTCGACCACCTCTTCTAAGAAGGTTTTTGTTACCTTCTTGCGGCCACCACTACTTCTTCTAAGAAGGGAAAAGAATGGAAGGGCTCAGTTGAGCTACCTGCTCTGAGGGGAGCATCAAGCAGTAAAGTCCTAGATTAGAACCAAAAATAAACCTTAAGGACCCAGTTCACTACAAGAAAATTGTGAATCTGCTATGGATTTTTTACCACGGAACAGCAAAATACAAACAACTTGCGAGGGAAAAAAATACCCTAGCAAATCTGTGGCAATTTGCCACGGAATTGCGATGGAAATAGTAGCAAATAGTGATGCAAAAATATTACGTCACAAATCGGTAGCAAAAAAAGGCGCTAAAAAATTATGCTAAATATTAGCCACCGATTTGCGACGAAACATTTCCATGGCAAATTTATGCCAAACATTAGCCACGGATTTGCCATGGAATCACAAAGCAGTGATAAAAAGAAAAGGCTAAATTTTGGTTGTGTGTTCATGGCAAATCCGTGGCTATTTGCCACGGATTTGCCACGGACTCACAAAATTGCCACAAATGCGTGGCAATTCCGTGGCAGATTGCCACGGATTTGACACGGCATTTTTTTCCTTTTTTTGTTCTAATTTATTAATTATATTGGTTTGTATTAATTTTTGTTCCATACATTTTAAATAACGACGACGAAATATTTTGTAAATATCCCGATATATTTATTTTCTAATGCGTTCATTCTTGAAATGGAATTGAAAATAAGATGTATTATTTTTTAGTATAGAAATATACGTTCGTATTAAAATTAGAAATTTTGAAGAAACGATACAATTTTTTTTTCCGACTGTAAAAGATATTGAAAATTGTTTTGAAGAACTATATTATCATTGAGATCTCACTAGAAAGTATGTTACGCAAAGTAGTGATAAAAAGAAATGACTAAATTTTTGTTCTGTGTACCGTGGTAAATCCGTGACAAATTGCCACGGATTTGCCACAGAATCACAAAATCACCACTAATCCGTGGCAATACCGTGGCAGATTGTTACGGATTTGCCACGGCATTTTTTTTTTGTTCATTTTTGTTCGAATTTATTATTCACATTGGTTTGTATTAATTTTTGTTCCATACATTTTAAATAACAACAACGAAATATTTTGTAAGTATCTTGATTTATTTTTTTTCCTAATGCGGTCCTTCTTGAAATGGAATTGAAAATAAGGTGTATTATTTTTTAGTATAGAAATAAACGTTTGTATTAAAATTAGAAATTTTAAAGAAACGATATAATTTTATTTTATTTCGATTGTAAAAGCCATTGAAATTTGTTTTGAAGAACTATATTATCATTGAGAGTATATAAAAAAGAAAGTTACGTAAAATAGTGATAAAAAGAAATGGCTAAATTTTTGTTGTGTTTTCCGTGGCAAAGCCGTGGCAATTTGCCACGAAATCACAAAATTGCCACAAATCCATGGCAATTCCGTGGCAGATTGCAATGGATTTGCCACAGTCATTTTTTTCCTTTTTTTTTTGTTCTAATTTATTAATTATATTCCTTTGTATTAATTTTTGTTCCATACATTTTAAATAACGAGGCTGAAATATTTTGTAAGTATCCTAATATATTTATTTTCTAATGCATTCATTCTTCAAATGGAATTGAAAATAAGATGTATTATTTTTTAGTATAGAAATATACATTCGTATTAAAATTAGAAATTTTAAAGAAACAGTATAATTTTATTTTATTTTAACTGTAAAAGCCATTGAAATTTGTTTTAAAGAACTATATTATCACTGAGAGTACATAAAAAAGAACGTTACGCAAAGTAGCAATAAAAAGAATGGGCTAAATTTTGGTTGTGTATTACGTGGCAAATCCGTGGCTATTTGCCACGGAATCACAAAATTGCCGCAAATCTGTGGCAATTCCGTGGCAGATTGCAACGGATTTGCTACCGCATTTTTTTCTTTTCTTTTTTTGTTCTAATGTATTAATTATGTTGATTTTTTTTAATTTTTATTCCATACATTTTATATAACAACGACGAAATATTTTGTAAATATCTTGATTTATTTATTTTTTAATGTGTTCATTCTTCAAATGGAATTGAAAATAAGATGTATTATTTTTTAGTATCGAAATATACGTTTGTATTAAAATTATAAATATTAAAGAAACAATATAATTTTATTTTTATTTCGATTGTAAAAGCCATTGAAAATTGTTTTGAAGAACTATATTATCATTGAAATCTCACCTGAAAGTATGTTACGCAATGTATTGATAAAAACAAATGACTAAATTTTTGTTGTGTATTTTGCGGCAAATCCGTGGCTATTCCCTGGCAGAGTGCCACTGATTTGCCCCGACATTTTTTTATTTTTTTGTTTTAATTTGTTAAATATGTTGGTTTGTTTTAATTTTTGTTCCATACATTTTAAATAACAACGACGAAATATTTTGTAAGTATCTTGATTTATGTATTTTCTAATGCGTTCATTCTGGAAATAGAATTGAAAATAAGATGCTTTATTTTTTAGTATCAAAATATACGTTTGTATTAAAATTAGAAATATTAAAGAAACGATATAATTTTATTTTTATTCCGACTGTAAAAGCCATAGAAAATTGTTTTGAAGTACTATATTATCATTGAGAGTACATCAAAAAGAATGTGTATACAAAGTAGTGATAAAAAAAAAGGGCCAAATTTTTATTGTGTTGGGTGTTCCATGGCAAATCTGTGGCTATTAGCCACGAATTTGCCACAGAATCACAAAATTGCCATTAATCCGTGGCAGATTGTCATGGATTTGCTACGGCAAATTTTTCTTTTTTTTTATTCTAATTTATTAATTATATTGGTTTGTATTAATTTTTTTTCAATACATTTTAAATTACAACGACAAAATATTTTGTAAGTATCGTGACTTATTTATTTTCTAATACGTTCTTTCTTAAAATGGAATTGAAAATAAGATGTATTATTTTTTAGTATCGAAATATACGTTTGTATTAAAATTATAAATATTAAATAAACAATATAATTTTATTTTTATTCTGACTATAAAAGATATTGAAAATTGTTTCGAAGAACTATATTGTCATTGAGATCTCAAGCAGAATGTAGGTTACGCGAAGTAGTGATAAAAAGAAATGACTAAATTTTTGTTATGTGTTCCGTGGCAAATCTGTGACAAATTGCCATGGATTTGCTATAGAATCACAAAATTGCCACTAAACCGTGGCAGATTGTTACGGATTTGCCACGACATTCTTTTTCATTTTTGTTCTAATTTATTAATCATATTGGTTTGTAGTAATTTTTGTTCCATACATTTTAAATAACAACAACAAAATATTTTGTATGTATCCTGATTTATTTTTTTTCTAATGCGCTCATTCTAGAAATGGAATTGAAAATACGATGTATTATTTTTTAGTATAGAAATAAACGTTTGTATTAAAATTAGAAATTTTAAAGAAACGATATAATTTTATTTTATTTCGATTGTAAAAGCCATTGAAATTTGTTTTGAAGAACTATATTATCATTGAGAGTATATAAAAAAGAAAGTTACGTAAAGTAGCGATAAAATGAAAGGGCTAAATTTTTGTTGTTTTGCCACGGATTTGTCACGGAATCACAAAATTGCCTCAAATCCGTGGCAATTCTGTGGCAGATTGCAGCGGATTTGCCACGAAAATTTTTTCCTTTTTTTTTGTTCTAATTTATTAATTATATAAGTTGTTTTAATTTTTGTTCCATACATTTAGAATAACAGCGACAAAATATTGTGTAAGTATCCTAATATATTTATTTTCTAATGCGTTCATTCTTGAAATGGAATTAAAAATAAGATGTATTATTTTTTAGTATAGAACTATACGTTCGTATTAAAATTAGAAATTTTAAAGAAACGATATAATTTTATTTTATTTTGACTGTAAAAGCCATTGAAATTAGTTTTGAAGAACTATATTATCATTGAGAGTACATAAAAAAGAATGATACGCAAAGTAGCAATAAAAAGAAAGGCCTAAATTTTTGTTGTGTGTTCTGTTGGAATCACAAAATTGCCACAAATATGCGGCAATTCCGTGACAAATTGAAATGGATTTGCCACCGCATTTTTTTTCTTTTTCTTTTTGTTCTAATGTATTAATTATATTGGTTTGTATTAATTTTTGTTCCATACATTTTAAATAACAACGACGAAATATTTTGTAAGTTTCTTGACTTATATATTTTTTAATTTACAAATTCTTGAAATGGAATTGAGAATAAAATGTATTATTTTTTAGTATCGAAATATACGTTTGTATTAAAATTATAAATATTAAAGAAGCGATATAATTTTATTTTTATTTCGACTGTAAAAGTCATTGAAAATTGTTTTGAAGAACCATATTATCATTGAAATCTCACCTAAAAGTATGTTACGCAAAGTATTGATAAAAACAAATGACTAAATTTTTGTTGTGTTCTATGGCAAATCCGTGGCTATTCCCTGGCAGTGTGCCACGGATTTGCCACGACATTTTTTTCTTTTTATGTTTTAATTTGTTAATTATGTTGGTTTATATTAATTTTTATTCTATACATTTTAAATAACAACGATGAAATATTTTGTAAGTATTTTAATTTATATATTTTCTAAAGCGTTCATTCTTGATATAGAATTGAAAAAAAGATATATTATTTTTTAGTATCGAAATATACGTTTGTATTAAAATTAGAAACATTAAAGAAACGATATAATTTTATTTTTATTCTGACTAAAAAAGCTATAGAAAATTGTTTTGAAGTATTATATTGTCATTGAGAGTAAAAAAAAAAAGAATGTTACGCTAGATTAAAAAAAAATGGGAAAAAGTTGTTTGGCCCCAACACATAATTCAATAAGATTTTAAGAGAAAGAAAATTTAATATTTTCTATTTATTTTTCTATATTGTATTCCTTTCTTTAGACTATTTTTTAAATATGAAGTGTCAGTCCCAAATTATATCCAGCAAAGATAGTAATGGCGAATGGGCCAACCGACCGAGCAAAGGTCAATTCTGGAGTCTGGACTAGTAAATAAACCCAGCTTTTTGGGCAGTCTGGATAGAGGCTTCTACATTACACAATTTCATGCGGTTCAATAATCAATTAATGATGTGAATAATCGAATGTTTAATACATTCAGCCAATTTAGTCAATTAGAGATCTTGAGGTAGTTGGAGAATAAATATTCGCCGATTTGTAAAATGTTTAATGCAAAATTGTATTCTTTTAAAGTCTACAAGGCCAGGTAAGGTTAAAAGTAGCCTTCATGCAGTGGTTGAAGAAATTTTCACTCTTTCCAAAAGAAATTCTTACCTGGGATATGTCACAGCAGTGATACTACTTCACCTATCCTTGTCTCGAGCATGGTAATCTCCAAAACTTCCACTGATCACTGGACAAAATCATAAGCCATATCTGAATTGTCAATCATCATTTTTTTTGTATGAATGACAATAGCAACTTGCTTTTCTGAGACAAATCAGTTTCATACGCCTTCTGCATTTGGAAGCTCTAACCATCTCCAAATGTATTCCGGATGATACAGAAACTAGTATACGTGACACAGATCCTTATCAAAAGGTATTCATGCCACACATATCTGCAGGTTCTTCCTTAAAGTATGAATTTTCCTGTTCCACTTGTAACATCAATTTGGTATTTCAAATGTCTTTAAAATAACACGGGATTCATATATTATATCATATACTCATAATAACACATTTAGCAACAAGATTCCCTTCAAGATTTCCTTCAAATCAATTCAAAAATATCAAAGCTTTCGATGAAATATTTTGTAAGTATCTTGATTTATTTATTTTCTACTGTATTCATTCTTGAAATGGAATTGAAAATAAGATGTATTATTTTTTTAGTATTGAAATATACATTTGTATTAAAATTATAAATATTAAAGAAACGATATATTTTTATTTTTATTCCGACTGTAAAAGATATTGAAAATTATTTTAAAGAACTATATTATCATTGAGATCTCACCAGAAATTATGTTACACAAAGTAGTGACAAAAAGAAATGACTAAATTTTTGTTCTGTGTTCCGTGGAAAATCTGTGACAAATTACCACGGATTTGCCACAGAATCACAAAATTGCTACTAAACCGTGGCAATACCGTGGTAGATTGTTACGGATTTGCCACGGCAATTTTTTTCATTTTTGTTCTAATTTATTAATCATATTGGTTTGTATTAATTTTTGTTCCATACATTTTAAATAACAACGACAAATTATTTTGTATGTATCCTTATTTATTTTTTTTCTAATGCGCTTATTCTAGAAATGGAATTGAAAATACGATGTATTATTTTTTAGAATAGAAATAAACGTTTGTATTAAAATTAGAAATTTTAAATAAACGATATAATTTTATTTTATTTCGATTGTAAAAGCCATTGAAATTTGTTTTGAAGAACTATATTATCATTGGGAGTATATAAAAAAGAATGTTACGTAAAGTAGCGATAAAAATAAAGGGCTAAATTTTTGTTGTTTTGCCACAGATTTGCCACGGAATCACAAAATTACCACAAATCCGTGGCAATTCTGTGGCGATTGCAACGGATTTGCCATGGAATCTTTTTTCCTTTTTTTTGTTCTAATTTATTAATTATATAAGTTGTTTTAATTTTTGTTCCATCCATTTAGAATAACAACAACAAAATATTTTGTAAGTATCCTGATATATTTATTTTCTAATGCGTTCATTCTTGAAATGGAATTAAAAATAAGATGTATTATTTTTTAGTATAGAACTATACGTTCGTATTAAAATTAGAAATTTTAAAGAAATGATATAATTTTATTTTATTTTGATTGTAAAAGCCATTGAAATTAGTTTTGAAGAACTATATTATCATTGAGAGTACAAAAAAAAGAATGATACGCAAAGTAGAAATAAAAAGAAAGGCCTAAATTTTGGTTGTGTGTTCTGTTGCAAATCCGTGGCCACGGATTTGCCACGGAATCACAAAATTGCCACAAATATATGGCAATTCCGTGACAAATTGAAATGGATTTGCCACCGCATTTTTTTCTTTTTTTTTTGTTCTAATGTATTAATTATATTGGTTTGTATCAATTTTTGTTCCAAACATTTTAAATAACAACGACGAAATATTTTGTAAGTTTCTTGATTTATATATTTTTTAATGCGCTCATTCTTGAAATGGAATTGAGAATAAGATGTATTATTTTTTAGTATCGAAATATACGTTTATATTAAAATTATAAATATTAAAGAAGCGATATAATTTTATTTTTATTTCGACTGTAAAAGCCTTTGAAAATTGTTTTTGAAGAACCATATTATCATTGAAATCTCACCTGAAAGTATGTTACACAAAGTATTGATAAAAACAAATGACTAAATTTTTGTTGTGTGTTCTGTGGCAAATCCGTGGCTATTCCCTGGCAGAGTGCCACGGATTTGCCACGACATTTTTTTTATTTTTATGTTTTAATTTGTTAATTATGTTGGTTTGTATTAATTTTTATTCCATAAATTTTAAATAACAACGATGAAATATTTTGTAAGTATTTTGATTTATATATTTTCTAAACCGTTCATTCTTGAAATAGAATTGAAAAAAAGATGTATTATTTTTTATTATTGAAATATACGTTTGTATTAAAATTAGAAACATTAAAGAAATGATATAATTTTATTTTTATTCTGACTATAAAAGCTAAAGAAAATTGTTTTGAAGTACTATATTGTCATTGAGAGTACCAAAAAAAAAAAAAAAAAGAATGTTACGCAAAGTAGTGATAAAAAGAAAGGGCTAAATTTTTATTGTGTTGTGTGTTCCGTGGCAAATCCATGACTATTTGCCATGGATTTGCACGGAATCACAAAATTACCACTAATCCGTGGCAATTCCGTGGCAGATTGTCAGGGATTTGCCACGGCAATTTTTCTTTTTCTTTTGTTTTTATTTATTAATTATATTGGTATTTATTAATTTTTGTTCAATACATTTTAAATAACAACGATGAAATATTTTGTAAGTATCTTGATTTATTTATTTTCTAATGTATTCATTCTTGAAATGGAATTGAAAATAAGATGTATTATTTTTTAGTATTGAAATATACGTTTGTATTAAAATTATAAATATTAAAGAAACGATATATTTTTATTTTTATTCTGACTGTAAAAGATATTGAAAATTATTTTGAAGAAATATATTATCATTGAGATCTCACCAAAAAGTATGTTACACAAAGTAGTAATAAAAAGAAATGACTAAATTTTTGTTCTGTGTTCCGTGGCAAATTACCACGGATTTGCCACAGAATCACAAAATTGCCACTAATCCATGGCAATTCCGTGGCAAATTGTTACGGATTTGCTACGGCATTTTTTTTTTCATTTTTTGTTCTAATTTATTAATTATATTGGTTTGTATTAATTTTTGTTCCATACATTTTAAAAAACAACGACGAAATATTTTGTAAGTATCCTGATTTATTTTTTTTCTAATGCACTCATTCTTGAAATGGAATTGAACATAAGATGTATTATTTTTTTGTATAAAAATAAACGTTTGTATTAAAATTAGAAATTTTAAAGAAACGATATAATTTTATTTTTTTTCGATTGTAAAAGCCATTGAAATATGTTTTGAAGAATTATATTATCATTGAGAGTATATATATATATATATATATATATATATATATATAAAGTTACGTAAAGTAGCGATAAAAAAAGGGCTAAATTTTTGTTGTGTTTTCCGTGACAAATCCGTGGCTATTTGCCATGGAATCACAAAATTGCCACAAATCCGTGGCAATTCTGTGGCAGATTGCAATAGATTTGCCACGGCATTTTTTTCCTTTTTTTGTTCTAATTTATTAATTATATTGATTTGTATTAATTTTTGTTCCATACATTTTAAATAACGACGGCAAAATATTTTGTAAGTATCCTGATATATTTATTTTCTAATGCATTCATTCTTGAAATGGAATTGAAAATAAGATGTATTATTTTTTTGTATAGAAATATATGTCTATATTAAAATTAGAAATTTTAAAGAAATGATATAATTTTATTTTATTTTGACTGTAAAAGCCATTGAAATTTGTTTTGAAGAACTATATTATCATTGAGAGTACATAAAAGGGTAAATTTTTAGATTTGAAAACCAATAAATTTTTCAATTCGATATCTGGTCCAATTCTAAAAATGTTGTTTTTAGGTAACTATTGTGTCGATAGAATATATATTGAGGTCTCTGCTGATGTGCAGCAGACAATAGGTTGTTTTAGAATTTGCCATTCAAGACTTGAAGCAAGAAAGTTTTACTATAAAAAATAGGCCTCATATTTTTTTTATAGCTATAAACAAGACTTTGTGGCTTTGTTTTTCTTTACCCAGTTTGTCTTGGTAACCGCCCATGAAAAATGTGCAAGACCACAAAAGGATTTTAATTTTCTTGAAAAACTAGAAATGGATTTGAGGTTGGAAATTTTTCGTAACTGACTTTTGGATTTGAGAATGAAAAGTTTTCCTTCTTACCAACTTTGAATTTGTTATTCTGAAGAAGGTCCAAAAAAAGTTGTTTTGGGCTCTCAACTTTGGGTTTCTCGATAAATGAGGTAATAAAAGACAAATAGGACCGTTTATCCTTGTTGATCAAATGATTCAAATCAATCATTTGGACCTCAAGGTGTTTTTGTATTCAAATCAATCATACAGAGAAGCTTCGTGACGAGCTTGAGCAGATCCTTCAATAGCAGCTTCAGCAACAACAGCTTCAGTAACAGTTGGACAAGAAGGACAAAGAGATAGAGAAAGAAAGGAAAAGGATGAAGAGGACTTTGGAGAAAAAGGATAAGAAGATGTCTGCATTGATTGATATGAATCGCATGGTGATGCAGCATCTTAAATTACAAGTGCCCTCCATTCCCTCTTCTGACTCTGATGATTCTGACGAGGATGACTCTGGCCCTTCAGCAGCAGATGATAGTTAGATTGGTATTATTTTCATGTGGATGTTAAGTTTGCAATGCTTTGATTATGGATTTAGTATTATTATGAATTTATATTTACTATTTTTAGATATTTTGATGATATATGATTATTTGTGTATTTAGGCTCTAAACAAATTACGAAATTTTAGGGTTTGCTAAAATAATTATGGTGGATGTGTTTTGAAGTTGTGCATTGTGTGGTGGGAATATGATTTGAGACGTTGTAGGCGGTGTGTTGTGTATGTGTGTAGGGAGTATTATACTCAACAACGTTGTAGGTTGTGTATGGTGAATATGTATGTATGTATAGATAATGGATTATAAATGTTATAGGTTGTGTATACTGAATATGTATCTATGGATAATGGATTATAAATGTTATAGGTTATTTTTTGTGTGTATATCTAGGGAATGTGACTCGAAACTTTGTAGGCAGAGAGTGTAACGGGGATTATGCATGTGTGTAGGATACTTTGTGCTAGATATTTTGATGATATATGATTATTTGTGTATTTAGGCTCTAAACAAATTACGAAATTTTATGGTATGCTAAAACAATTGTGGTGGATGTTTTTTGCAGTTGTGCATTATGTGGTGGGAATATGATTTGTGACGTTGTAGGCAGTGTGTTGTGCATGTGTTCAAGGAATGTAATACTCAAGAACGTTGTAGGTTGTGTATAGTGAATATGTATGTATGGGTAATGGATTATAAATGTTATAGGTTGTGTATAGTGAATATGTATATATGGATAATGGATTATAAATGTTATATGTTGTTTGTTGTGTAAATGTCTAGGGAATGTGACACGAAACTTTGTAGGCAGGGAGTGTAACGGGGATTATGCATGTGTGTAGGATACTTTGTGCTAGATATTTTGATGATATATGATTATTTGTGTATTTAGGCTCTAAACAAATTACGAAATTTTATGGTTTGCTAAAATAATTGTGGTGGATGTGTTTTGCAGTTGTGCATTATATGGTGGGAATATGATTTGAGACGTTGTAGGCGGTGTGTTGTGCATATGTGCAGGGAGTATGATACTCAAGAACGTTGTAGGTTGTGTATAGTGAATATGTATGTATGGATAATGGATTATAAATGTTATAAGTTGTTTGTTGTGTATATGTCTAGGGAATGTGACTCGAAACTTTGTAGGCAGAGAGTGTAACGGGGATTATGCATGTGTGTAGGGCATACTGATTGCTATGAATTTTGATGATATATGATTATTTGTGTATTTAGGCTCTAAATAAATTATGAAATTTTAAGGTATGCTAAAACAATTGTGGTGAATGTGTTTTGTAGTTGTGTATTGTGTGGTGGGAATATGATTTGAGACGTTGTAGGTGGTGTGTTACACATGTGTGCAGGGAGTACAATACTCAAGAACGTTATAGGTTGTGTATAGTGAATATGTATGTATGATAATGGATTGTAAATGTTATAGGTTGTTTGTTGTGTGTATGTCTAGGGAATGTGACTCGAAACTTTGTAGGCAGGGAGTGTAACGGGGATTATGCATGTGTGTATGGCATACTGGTTGTTATGGAATTAAGAATAGGGAAATGTAATAAGTTTTGAAGCTGAAATTATAGACTGTCACAGATATTGATTCCGTGGCAGATTGCCACGGATTTCCCATGGAAGATAGTACTAAAAATCGAGACATTCTGCCACGAATTTGCCACAAACAGGATTTGCTTGAGTATCGTCTGTGGCAAATCGGTGACAATCTATCACGGATTTGCCATGGATGATACCTGCTTGAGAAACATATGTGAGAATTCCGTGGCAATTTGTCACGGATTTGTCACAAACTGTACCTGCTTAAGAAACATTCGTGGCAAGTCCACGGCAATCTGCCACGGAATTGCCACGAACTATACCTACTTGACAAATATCCGCGGTAAATCTATGGCAATCTGCTACGGATTTGCCACGAACGTACTTGCTTGAGAAACATCCATGGCAATTTGTCACTGATTTGTCACGAACTGTACCTGCTTAAAAAATGTCCGTGGCAAATTCGTGGCAATCTATCACGGATCGTACCTGCTTGAGAAACATCCGCGGCAAATTTCGTGGCAATTTGCCGCGGATTTCCCTCGGACTGTACTTGATTGAAAAATATCCGAGGCAAATTTTGTGGCAATCTGCCACGGACTGTACCGGCTTGAGAAATGTCCGTGGTAATTTCGTGGCAGATTGCCACAGATTTGCCACAGATGGTACCCGCTTGAGAAACATCTATGGCAATTCCCTGGCAATCTGCCACGGATTTGCCACGGACATTTCTCAAACTGGAAATGTCCGTTGCAAATCCGTGGCAGATTGCCACAGATTTGCCACAGATCGTACCAACTTGAGAAACATCCGTGGCAAATTCACGGCAATCGGTCACGGACTGTACCTGCATTAGAAATGTCTGTGGCAAATCCGTGGTTGATTGCCACGGATTTGCCATGCACAACCTATATTCCATATTTTTTTTGTGGCAAATCCTTGGCAATCTGCCACAGATTTGTCCTGGATGATACCTCCATGAGAAACGCTCTGTGGTAAACCCGCTTACCACGGGTTCTTTTTCAAGTAGGTATAGTTCATGGCAAATCCATTGTCGCGAATTTGCCATGAACTATACCTACTTGAGAAATATCCGTGGTAAATCCGTGGCATTTTGCTATGAATTTGCCACGAACGTACCTGCTTGAGAAATGTCCGTGGCAAATCCGTGGTAGATTGTCACGGATTTGCCATGGATGGTACCTGCTTGAAAAACATCCGTGGCAATTTGTCATTGATTTGCCACGAACTGTACCAGCTAAAGAAATGTCCGTAGCAAATTCGTGGCAATCTATCACGGATCATACCTGCTTGAGAAACATCCGTGGCAAATTTCGTGGCAATCTGCAACGGATTTGCCACGACTGTACCTGATTGAGAAATATTCGAGGCAAATTTTGTGGCAATCTGCCACGGACTGTACCTGCTTGAGAAATGTCCGTGGTAATTTCGTGGCAGATTGTCATGAATTTGCCACAGATGGTACCTACTTGAGAAACATCTGTGGCAATTCTGTGACAATCTGCCACGGATCTGCCACAGACTGTACTTGTTTGAGAAATGTCTGTCGCAAATTCTTGGCAGATTGCCACAGATTTGCCACGAATGGTACCTACTTAAGAAACATCCGTGCCAAATTCGCGACAATCTGTCACGGACTGTACCTGCTTGAGAAATGACTGTGGCAAATCCATGGTTTATTGTCACAGATTTGCCACGGACAGCTTATATTCCATATTTTTCATGTAGGTATAGTTCGTGGCAAATTCGCGGCAATCTGCCACGGATTAGCCACGAACAATACCTACTTGAGAAATATCCGTGGTAAATCTGTGGCAATCTACTACAGATTTGCTACGAACGTACCTGCTTGAGAAATGTCCGTGGCAAATCCATGGTAAATTATCACGAATTTGCCACGGATGGTACCGGATTGAGAAACATCCGTTGTAATTTGTCACTGATTTGTCACGAACTGTACCTGCTTAAGAAATATCCGTGACAAATTCGTGGCAATCTATCACGGATCGTACCTGCTTGAGAAACTTCCGTGGCAAATTTCGTGGTGTTCTGCCACAAATTTGCCACGAACTGTACCTGATTGAGAAATATTCGAGGCAAATTTTGTGGCAATCTACCAAGGACTGTACGTACTTGAGAAATGTCCGTGGTAATTTCGTGACAGATTGTCATGAATTTTCCACAGATGGTACCTACTTGAGAAATATCTGTGGCAATTTCGTGGCAATCTGCCACGGATTTGCCACAGACTGTACCTATTTGAGAAATGTCCATGGCAAATTTGTGGCAGATTGCCACAGATTTACGACGGATCGTACTTACTTGAGAAATATCCATGGCAAATTTTGTTGCAATCTGCCACGGACTATACTTGCTTGAGAAATGTCCGTGGTAATTTCGTGACAGATTGTCATGGATTTTCCACAGATGGTACCTGCTTGAGAAACATCTGTGGCAATTCCGTGACAATCTGCCACGGATATGCCACAGATTGTACCTGTTTGAGAAATGTCTGTGGCAAATTCTTGACAGATTGCCACAGATTTGCTACGGATGGTACCTACTTGAGAAACATCCATGGCAAATTCGCGGTAATCTGTCACGAACTGTACCTGCTTGAGAAATGACTGTGGCAAATCCGTGGTTGATTGTCACAGATTTGCCACGGACAGCTTATATTCCATATTTTTCATGTAGGTGTAGTTCGTGGCAAATCCGCGGCAATCTGCCACGGATTAGCCACGAACTATACCTACTTGAAAAATATCCGTGGTAAATCCGTGGCAATCTACTACAGATTTGCCATGAACGTACCTGCTTGAGAAATATCCGTGGTAAATCCGTGGTAAATTATCACGAATTTGCCACGGATGGTACCGGATTGAGAAACATCCGTTGTAAGTTGTCACTGATTTGTCACGAACTGTACCTGCTTAAGAAATATCCGCGACAAATTCGTGGCAATCTATCACGGATCGTACCTGCTTGAGAAACTTCCGTGCCAAATTTCGTGGTATTCTGCCACAAATTTGCCACGAACTGTACCTGATTGAGAAATATTCGAGGCAAATTTTGTGGCAATCTACCAAGGACTGTACGTACTTGAGAAATGTCCGTGGTAATTTCGTGACAGATTGTCATGAATTTTCCACAGATGGTACCTACTTGAGAAATATCTGTGGCAATTTCGTGGCAATCTGCCACGGATTTGCCACAGACTGTACCTATTTGAGAAATGTCCATGGCAAATTTGTGGCAGATTGCCACAGATTTACGACGGATCGTACTTACTTGAGAAATATCCATGGCAAATTTTGTTGCAATCTGCCACGGACTATACTTGCTTGAGAAATGTCCGTGGTAATTTCGTGACAGATTGTCATGGATTTTCCACAGATGGTACCTACTTGAGAAACATCTGTGGCAATTCTGTGACAATCTGCCACGGATTTGCCACAGACTGTACCTGTTTGAGAAATGTCTGTGGCAAATTCTTGTCAGATTGCCACAAATTTGCTACGGATGGTATCTACTTGAGAAACATCCATGGCAAATTCGCGGCAATCTGTCACGGACGGTACCTACTTGAGAAATGACTGTGGCAAATCCGTGGTTGATTGTCACGGATTTGCCACGGACAGCTTAAATTCCATATTTTTCATGTAGGTATAGTTCGTGGCAAATCCGCGGCAATCTGCCACGGATTAGCCACGAACTATACCTACTTGAAAAATATCCGTGGTAAATCCGTGGCAATCTACTACAGATTTGCCACGAACGTACCTGCTTGAGAAATATCCGTGGCAAATCCGTGGTAAATTATCACGGATTTGCCACGGATGGTACCTGATTGAGAAACATCCGTTGTAATTTGTCACTGATTTGTCACGAACTGTACCTGCTTAAGAAATGTCCGTGACAAATTCGTGGCAATCTATCATGGATCGTACCTGCTTGAGAAACTTTCGTGCTAAATTTCGTGGTATTCTTGCCACGAATTTGCCACGGACTGTACCTGATTGAGAAATATTCGAGGTAAATTTTGTGGGAATCTACCACGTACTGTACCTGCTTGAGAAATGTCCGTGGTAATTTCGTGGCAGATTGTCATGAATTTGCCACAGATGGTACCTACTTGAGAAACATCTGTGGCAATTCCGTGGCAATCTGTCACGGATTTGCCACAGACAGTACCTGTTTGAGAAATGTCCGTGGCAAATTCGTGGCAGATTGCCACAGATTTTCCACGGATCGTACTTACTTGAGAAATATCCGTGGCAAATTCACGGCAATCTGTCACGGACTGTACCTGCTTGAGAAATTTCTATGGCAAATCCGTGGTTATTTGCCACGAATTTGCCACGGACAACCTATATTCCATATTGTTTCCGTGGCAAATCCCTGACAATCTGCCATAGATTTGCCACGAATGGTACTTGCTTGAGAAATGGTCTGTGGCAATTCCGAGGTAATTTGTCACGGATTTGTTACGAACTATACCTACTTGAGAAATATCCGTGGTAAATCCGTGGCAATCCGCTACGGATTTGCCACGAACGTACCTGCTTGAGAAATGTCTGTGGAAAATCCGTGGTAAATTGTCACGGATTTGCCACGGATGGTACCTGCTTGAGAAACATCCGTGACAATTTGTTACTGATTCGTCACGAACTTTACCTGCTTAAGAAATGTCCGTGGCAATCTGTCACGGATCGTACCTGCTTGAGAAACATCCGTGGCTAATTTCGTGACAATCTGTAATGGATTTGCCACGACTGTACCTGACTGAAAAAATATTCGAGGCAAATTTCGTGGCAATCTGCCACAGACTGTACCAGCTTGATAAATGTCCGTGGTAATTTCGTGACAGATTGTCATGGATTTTCCACAGATGGTACCTACTTGAGAAACATCTGTGGCAATTCTGTGACAATCTGCCACGGATTTGCCACAGACTGTACCTGTTTGAGAAATGTCTGTGGCAAATTCTTGTCAGATTGCCACAAATTTGCTACGGATGGTATCTACTTGAGAAACATCCATGGCAAATTCGCGGCAATCTGTCACGGACGGTACCTACTTGAGAAATGACTGTGGCAAATCCGTGGTTGATTGTCACGGATTTGCCACGGACAGCTTATATTCCATATTTTTCATGTAGGTATAGTTTGTGGCAAATCCGCGGCAATCTGCCACGGATTAGCCATGAACTATACCTAGTTGAAAAATATCCGTGGTAAATCCGTGGCAATCTACTACAGATTTGCCACGAACGTACCTGCTTGAGAAATATCCGTGGCAAATCCGTGGTAAATTATCACGGATTTACCACGGATGGTACCTGATTGAGAAACATCCGTTGTAATTTGTCACTGATTTGTCACGAACTGTACCTGCTTAAAAAATGTCCGTGACAAATTCGTGGCAATCTATCACGGATCGTACCTGTTTGAGAAACTTCCGTGGCAAATTTCATGGTATTCTGCCACGAATTTGCCACGGACTATACCTGATTGAGAAATATTCGAGGTAAATTTCGTGGCAACATACCACGGACTGTACCTGCTTGAGAAATGTCCGTGGTAATTTCGTGGCAGATTTTCATGAATTTGCCACAGATGGTACCTACTTGAGAAACATCTGTGGCAATTCCGTGGCAATCTGTCACGGATTTGCCACAGACAGTACCTGTTTGAGAAATGTCCGTGGCAAATTCGTGGCAGATTGTCATAGATTTTCCACGGATCGTACTTACTTAAGAAAAATCCGTGGCAAATTCGCGACAATCTGTCACGGACTGTACCTGCTTGAGAAATTTCTGCGGCAAATCCGTGGTTATTTGCCACGAATTTGCCACGGACAACCTATATTCCATATTGTTTCCGTGGCAAATCCCTAACAATCTGCCATAGATTTGCCACGGATGGTACTTGCTTAAGAAATGGTATGTGGCAAATCCGCGGTAATTTGTCACGGATTTGTTACGAACTATACCTACTTGAGAAATATCCGTGGTAAATCCGTGGCAATCCTCTACGGATTTGCCACGAACGTACCTGCTTGAGAAATGTCCGTGGCAAATCCGTGGTAAATTGTCACGGATTTTCCACGGATGGTACCTGCTTGAGAAACATCCGTGACAATTTGTCACTGATTTATTACGAACTTTACTTACTTAAGAAATGTCCGTGGCAATCTATCACGGATCGTACCTGCTTGAGAAACATTCCGTGGCAAATTTCGTGACAATCTGTAACGGATTTGCCACGACTGTACCTGATTGAAAAAATATTCGAGAAAAATTTTGTGGTAATCTGCCACGGACTGTACCAGTTTGATAAATGTCCGTGGTAATTTCGTGGCAAATTGTCATGGATTTTCCACAGATGGTACCGGCTTGAGAAACATCTGTTGCAATTCCGTGACAATCTGCCACGGATTTGCCACATGACTGTACCTGTTTTAGAAATGTCTATGGCAAATTCTTAGTCGATTGCCACAGATTTGCCACGGATCGTACCTACTTGAGAAACATCCGTGGCAAATTTGCGACAATCTATCACGGACTGTACCTGCTTGAGAAATGTCTGTGGCAAATCCGTGGTTGTTTGTCACGGATTTGCCATGGACAGCCTATATTCCATATTGTTTCCGTGGCAAATCTCTAGCAATCTGCCACAGATTTGCCATGGATGGTACCTGCTTGAGAAACGGTCTGTGGCATATCCGCTTACCACAGATATTTCTCAAGTAGGTATTGTTCGTGGCAAATCCGTGGCAATTTGCCACGGATTTGCCACGAACTATACCTACTTGAGAAATATCCGTGGTAAATCCGTGGCAATCTGTTACGGATTTGCCACGAACGTACCTGCTGAGAAATGTCCGTGGCAAATCCGTGGTAAATTGTCATGGATTTGCCACGGATGGTACCTGACATCCGTGGTAATTAACATCCGTGGTAATTTGTCACTAATTTGTCACGATTGTACCTACTTAAGAAATATCCGTGACAAATTCGTGGCAATCTATGACGGATCGTACCTTCTTGAGAAACATCCGTGGCAAATTTCGTGGCAATCTGCTACGGATTTGCCACAAACTGTACCTGGTTGAGGAATATTCGTGGCAAATTTTGTGCAACGGACTGTACTTGCTTGAGAAATGTCCGTGGTAATTTCGTGGCATATTGTCATGGATTTGCCACAGATGGTACCTGCTTGAGAAACATCTGTGGCAATTCCGGGCAATCTGCCACGAATTTGCCACAGATTGTACCTGTTTGAGAAATGTCTGTGGCAAATTCTTGGCAGATTGCCACAGATTTGCCACGGATCGTACCTACTTGAGAAATATCCGTGACAAATTCGCGGCAATCTATCACACACTGTACCTACTTGAGAAAATGTCTGTGGCAAATCCGTGGTTGATTGCCACAAATTTGTCACGGTCAGCCTATATTCCATATTGTTTCTGTGGGAAATCCCAGGTAATTTGCCCCAGATTTGCCATAGATGGTACCTGTTTGAGTAACGGTTTGTGGCAAATCCGCTTACCACGGGTATTTTTCATGTATTTATAGTTCGTGGCTAATCCTCGGCAATTTGCCGCGGATTAGCCACGAACTATACCTACTTGAGAAATATCCGTGGTAAATCCGTGGCAATCTGCTACAGATTTGTCACGAACGTACCTGCTTGAGAACTGTCCGTGGCAAATTCGTGGTAAATTATCACGGATTTGCCACGGATGGTACCTGTTTGAGAAACATCCGTTGCAATTTGTCACGAACTGTACCTGCTTAAGAAATGTCCGTGACAAATTCGTGGCAATCTATCGCGGATCGTACCTGCTTGAGAAATATCCGTGGCAAATTTCGTGGCATTCTGCCACGGATTTGCCACGGACTGTACCTGATTGAGAAATATTTAAGGCAAATTTTGTGGCAATCTACCACGAACTGTACCTGTTTGAGTAATGTCCGTGGTAATTTCGTGGCAGATTGTCATGAATTTGCCACAGATGGTACCTACTTGAGAAACATCTGTGGCAATTCCATGGCAATCTGCCACGAATTTGCCACAGACCGTACCTATTTGAGGAATGTCCGTGGCAAATTCATGGCAGATTGCCACAGATTTGCCACGGATCGTACCTACTTGAGAAATATCCGTGACAAATTCGCGGCAATCTATCACACACTGTACCTACTTGAGAAAATGTCTGTGGCAAATCCGTGGTTGATTGCCACAAATTTGTCACGGTCAGCCTATATTCCATATTGTTTCTGTGGGAAATCCCAGGTAATTTGCCCCAGATTTGCCATAGATGGTACCTGTTTGAGTAACGGTTTGTGGCAAATCCGCTTACCACGGGTATTTTTCATGTATTTATAGTTCGTGGCTAATCCTCGGCAATTTGCCGCGGATTAGCCACGAACTATACCTACTTGAGAAATATCCGTGGTAAATCCGTGGCAATCTGCTACGGATTTGCCACGAACGTACCTGCTTGAGAAATGTCCGTGGCAAATCCGTCGTAAATTGTCACGGATTTGCCACGGATGGTACCTGCTTGAGAAAAATTCGTGGCAATTTGTCACCGATTTGTGACGAACTGTACCTGTTTAAGAAATGTCCATGACAAATTCGTGGCAATCTATCACGGATCGTACCTGCTTGAGAAACATCCGTGGCAATCTGCCACGGACTGTACCTAATTGTGAAATATTCGAGGCAAATTTTGTGGCAATCTGCCACGGACTGTACCTGCTTGAAAAATGTCCGTGGTAATTTCGTGGCAGATTGCCACAGATTTGCCATAGATGGTACCTGCTTGAGAAACATCTGTGGCAATTCCATGGCAATCTGCCGCGGATTTGCCACGGACATTTCTCAAACAGGAAATGTCGTATCTACTTGAAAAACATCCGTGGCAAATTCGCGACAATCTATCACGGACTGTATCTGCTTGAGAAATGTCTGTGGCAAATCCGTGGTAGATTGCCACGGATTTGTCACGGACAGCCTATATTCCATATTGTTTCTGTGGCAAATCCCTGGCAATCTGCCACAGATTTGCCTTGGATGGTACCTGCTTGAGAAACGGTCTGTGGCAAATCCGTGGCAGTTTAGCCACGGATTTGCCACGGATGGTACCTGCTGGAGAATCGCCTGTGGCAAATCCGTGACAAATTGCCAAAGAAAATATTTCCATGGCAAAAAAATACTTAGTCACGAAGGTTTTTGCGGCAAACATTTTCCGTGGCAAATACCAGTTTAGCCACGGATTTGTCCATGGCAAATTGATAGATTTCTTGTAGTGGTTGTTTCGGATATGTTTAAATTGAAGCAAGCATTGTGAAAACTAAGCATGTAATCTATAACACCTCACTATATACATAGTCCAGAGGGGCTGGGGATCGGACAAATGGTCTTTATAAAAATGGAAGCAAAGAAAGTAATAAGGTATAACTAAATATTAACCTCAAGGGGGAAAATTGAAATTCTTGACTAAATAAAATCTAGTATAGAAATATAAGGATAGGACCTTGCAAAAAAAAAAAAAAAAAATCATTATACATCATCAGTAGAGTATTAGTAGAAGAGTGAAAAATCCTAATCTATTACAAAATGATCTTCAACACTTGGTCTTGATAAACTTATACTATCCTGAAAATCTTGGTTAGAAAATTCGTGTGAGATTATAAATAATCTCAATAAGTCCATAGTGTGTGAAAGTGATAGCTTCGTAATCAAGGGCACGATGCATGTATTTGTAATAAATCGAACGGATGGAATCATCTGAAAAATTGTATTGGTTCATCTCAAATCCTTTATCAAATTTTGGAGAGAAAACCACAAGTACGATTAATTATGAAATGTAGATAAGAATTTTTTTGGGCAATCAATTCACATCAAATGTTTGGAACACAAAAATTCATTTTGGCGAAAGCCTTGAATCTATCATCAACAAACCATATCGCGTATCGAGATTGTAGATCAACGATGCCACACAAATATGGCCACAGCATCCAAAATTCCAAAAAATCACATGTAGGTGATCAACCTATAGAGAGAATGCTCCTCCTACTTCTCTCTCACACATTTGCCTCAGGCCCGGATGACCTGGCTCAACTACTAGGGCTGACGCCCCGTTTGGAAAGGACGGTTTCCCGGAGACAGCCTATCTATCGGAACTCTCTCCTATTCTAACGAAAGCTTGCCCTATAGATTTGCCCCTTGAGTACTCAAGTCTAAACAAATCGATTCAAGAAATTCCCATTCTGATATGGAATATACAATTTCATTTCCAAAACATTGTTCCAGTCCCAAAACCATATTTGGTTTAAAATTCAGCCAAACCAAAAACCAAAATCATACTTTCTCCCTAAAACATTTCCAAAGTTGAAATCTTTTCGTCCGTTCTAACCAAATTTACTCGAGGTGCCAATATCAAATCAATTCATATCTTATCTCAAAGGCGATATTGTTAGGAGCCAAAATCGTAATTATAAACATGAAGGAAAAATTGTCATTAGATATAAACATTGATGCATGACTCAGTAATCACATCATAACATTCATAAGAAGATTTCCAATATTTGCACACAAATTGAGAGCAACAGAACACCGAACCATCTTGTCTTACGAACTAGCAAACAATTCCCGTGCAGTCCCGAATATTTGCACACAAATTGGGAGGAAAAGATTGCATAGTTTTGCAACCAGGTAGTGTCCGTTATATTTTTAAATGCACAACGGTCCCAGATCGAATGCTACTGGGGACTGAATATATTGTGCTATTTGATCAGCTATGTTGAACCTGATCAGACCCTAGACCAACGATAATTGCCACCCTGGCCTGATCATGAATACCAAATTGCAAATAATCAGCTCTATCGCAGTGAAGTTAAACAAAGCTGACATTTTGTCGCGACCAAAGCTTATATATTTTGAATACAAATTTTTGTGAATTTAAATTTATTTAAATAATTTCATAAAATTAATAATAATTTTTCAATGAAGAAAAGGCAGTTATTAACAAAAATAATCATATTTTTTAACAAGTTTTAAGTTTATAAATTCATTACTGATTCTTACCACTTAACTTAGTCGAACAATTTACTATCTAATTTAAATTATAAATTTTCCTGTTTATATATTGATGCTTACCACCTCTGTTAAACTTGCTACCATCAAATTGTGAATGAGTGGGAGCTCTTGAAGACCAAAAAGACTTCTACTTGGCTAGTAAAACCTCGTGAGCACTTTGTGCTGTGGCATACCATTTCATGCCTAATCAATATTATTACAAGGCTATACGAGAGTGATACCCCAACAAAAACAAGAGGTAGTTCTTGGAGAGATGTTTTGGATATAAATAAAGGCAATATTATTACAAGGCTCAATAAGAGTGATGTCACAATAAAAAGAAGAGTTCGTGGAGAGAAGTTTTCGATATAAATAAAGTAGGAGTGGCAGTATATATATATATCTCTTCAATGCCGAATGACCCGATCAAAGATCAGAATTGCATTGGAAAACAATATAACCAATAGCAGTCTTGAGCAGTAGTTGGAGAATGATTCATACCACGAGATATAAAAATTAAAATATGAAAATTCATGTTTCTGTAGTTGTTGAAGAAAATTTCATCCTCTGAAAGAAACATCAGGTATAAATTGGAATCTCCTCCTGCACAAGTTTGTAACCTAAAAGACAAATTAAGCAACAGCAGGAATGGCTGCTCGGTTTCTCGTAACAGTAATCCTTGTTGCTTTAGTATTTTCGTCAGCCTACGCCCACGATCCCAGTCCTCTTCAGGACTTCTGTGTTGCGATCAATGATCCCAAAGATGCTGGTGAGAGCATAGCTTCAATTTATATGCTATCTATGCGTTTCTGATATAAGGACTTAGCTCGAACAGTGCTTTAGTTCTTAACATCTGCTCCTGTTTTAAATGCAGTGTTTGTCAATGGGAAGTTCTGCAAGGACCCAAAGACGGTGAGCCCAGATGATTTCTTCTCTCAAGGTCTCAATATGCCAGGAAATACATCAAATCCCCTCGGCTCAAATGTTACGGCAGTTAATGTCAATGACCTAGGCGGACTCAACACTTTTGGCATCTCCTTGGCACGTCTTGACTTTGCCCCGTATGGGCTAAACCCACCCCATACACACCCTCGTGCAACGGAGGTGCTTTTTGTCTTAGAAGGCACGCTCTATGTTGGCTTTGTTACTTCCAATCCAGGGAAAAACATGAAAAATCGTCTTTTCACCAAGACCTTAAATGCAGGAGACGTGTTCGTGTTCCCGGAGGGTCTGATTCATTTTCAGTTTAATACTGGAAATGTTCCAGCGGTAGCATTCGCCGGTTTAAGTAGCCAAAATCCAGGAGTCATCACAATTGCAAATGCTGTGTTTGGATCGGATCCTCCTATCTCCCCTGATGTTCTTACAAAAGCATTCCAAGTTGACAAGAATGTCATAAGCTACCTTCAATCGCAATTTTGGTGGGATAACAACTACCCATGATTTCGCCCAATCAAATTCTCAGATGGATCAGAAACTTCCCATGCATAAATAAATTATCCGAATGAGAACACGCAGCCGGATATTGGGCACAGCATTATATAGTGTCTCCCCCTTATTGTGAATTTTTCTTTTAAAGAATACGTAAGATTAAAAAAAAAAAAAAAAGGGAAAAAGTTGTTTGGCCCCAACACATAATTCAATAAGATTTTAAGAGAAAGAAAAATTAATATTTTCTATTTATTTCTCTATATTGTATTCCTTTCTTTAGACTATTTTTTAAATATGAAGTGTCAGCCCCAAATTATATCCAGCAAAGATAGTAATGGCGAATGGGCCAACCGACCGAGCAAAGGTCAATTCTGGAGTCTGGACTAGTTAATAAACCCAGCTTTTTGGGCAGTCTGGATAGAGGCTTCTACATTGCACAATTTCATGCGGTTCAATAATCAATTAATGATGTGAATAATCAAATGTTTAATACATTCAGCCAATTTAGTCAATTAGAGATCTTGAGGTAGTTGGAGAATAAATCTTCGCCGATTTGTAAAATGTTTAATGCAAAATTGTATTCTTTTAAAGTCTACAAGGCCAGGTAAGGTTAAAAGTAGCCTTCATGCAGTGGTTGAAGAAATTTTCACTCTTTCCAAAAGAAATTCTTACCCGGGATATGTCACAGCAGTGATACTACTTCACCTATCCTTGTCTCGAGCATGGTAATCTCCAAAACTTCCACTGATCACTGGACAAAATCATAAGCCATATCTGAATTGTCAATCATCATTTTTTTTGTTTGAATGACATTAGCAACTTGCTTTTCTGAGACAAATCAGTTTAATACACCTTCTGCATTTGGAAGCTCTAACCATCTCCAAATGTATTCCGGATGATACAGCAACTAGTATACGTGACACAGATCCTTATCAAAAGGTATTCATGCCACACATATCTGCAGGTTCTTCCTTGAAGTATGAATTTTCCTGTTCCACTTGTAACATCAATTTGGTATTTCAAATGTCTTTAAAATAACAGATTCATATATTATATCATATACTCATAATAACACATTTAGCAACAAGATTCCCTTCAAGATTTCCTTCAAATCAATTCAAAAATATCAAAGCTTTCAGTGGAGAAAAATCTATCCCGCAAGATGAATGTTTTCGATCCTTGTATATGGAGAGAAAAAGTGAAGCTTTGATGTTTCCTTCTTAAAACTCTTGTTTAAGCCCCCTCGACCACCTCTTCTAAGAAGGTTTTTGTTACCTTCTTGCGGCCACCACTACTTCTTCTAAGAAGGGAAAAGAATGGAAGGGCTCAGTTGAGCTACTTGCTCTGAGGGGAGCATCAAGCAGTAAAGTCCTAGATTAGAACAAAAAATAAGCCTTAAGGACCTAGTTGTTTCGGCTATGTTTAAATTGAAGCAAGCATTGTGAAAACTAAGCATGTAATCTGTAACACCTCACTATATACATAGCCCAGAGGGGCTGGGGATCGGACAAAGGGTCTTTATAAAAAAGGAAGCAAAGAAAGTAATAAGGTATAACTAAACATTAACCTCAATGGGGAAGTTGAAATTCTTGACTAAATAAAATCCAGTATAGAAATATAAGGATAGGACCTTGCACAAAAAAAAAAAAAAAAAAATCATTATACATCATCACTAGAGTATTCGTAGAAGAGTATCAAAACCTAATCTATTACAAAATGATCTTCAACACTTGGTCTTGATAACCTTATACTATCCTGAAAATCTTGGTTAGAAAATTCGTGTGAGTTTATAAATAATCTCAATAAGTCCATAGTGTGTGAAAGTGATAGCTTCGTAATCAAGGACATGATGCATGTATATGAAATAAATTGAACGGATGGAATCATCTGAAAAATTGCATTGGTTCATCTCAAATCCTTTATCAAATTTTGGAGAGAAAACCACAAGTACGATTAATTATGAAATGTGGATAAGAATTTTTTTGGGCAATCAATTCACATCAAATGTTTGGAACACAAAAATTCATTTTGGCGAAAGCCTTGAATCTATCATCAACAAACCATATTGCGTATCGAGATTGTAGATCAATGATGCCACACAAATATGGCCACAGCATCTAAGATTCCAAAAAATCACATGTAGGTGATCAACCTACAGAGAGAATGCTCCTCCTACTTCTCTCTCACACATTTGCCTCAGGCCCGGATGTCCCATGTCTGTCCGTCAAAGTTCTCATTACTCCGTTGCTAGCTAAGGATCTGGCTCAACTACTAGGGCTGACGCCCCATTTGGAAAGTACAGTTTCCCGGAGACGCCCTATCTATCGGAACTCTCTCCTATTCTAACGAAAGCCTGCCCTATAGATTTTCCCCTTGAGGACTCAAGTCTAAACAAATCGATTCAAGAAATTCCCATTCTGATATGGAATATACAATTTCATTTCCAAAACATTGTTCCAATCCCAAAACCATATTTGGTTTAAAATTCAACCAAACCAAAAACCAAAATCATACTTTCTCCCTAAAACATTTCCAAAGTTGAAATCTTTTCGTCTGTTCTAACCAAATTTACTCAAGGTGCCAATATCAAATCAATTCATATCTTATCTCAAAGGCGATATTGTTAGGAGCCAAAATCTCATGCTATGATTTTCGTAATTATAAACATGAAGGAAAAATTATCATTAGATATAAACATTGATGCATGACTCGTAATCATATCATAACATTCATAAGAAGATTTCCAAAATTGACCATGCATACTTTTCCTAAGTTGAAGTCATAAAATGGTAAGAGTGATACCAAGTGCCATAAAATCAAACTTATAAGTGAAATCATATCATGTGCTTCTTGTGACATATACATGTATACATGATCATATGAACTTTCCATAGAGTTATTTTACATAAACGAGTCATGAGATGCAAAGACTTACCTTCATCCAAAAGCTTAGCAAAAATCTTTTCAAAATTCTCAAGCATTCCTTCCTCCCAAATCCAGCTCCAAATCTAACATAAATTATACAAGAATTAATCCCTTGGTCAAAAGTCCTTAGAGATCAAATCACATAAATCCCAAAGGAAAAAGAGGTTACTTATACTCCAAGTAACCTTTTCTATCTTCTAACGCTAATCACTAATGTCTATTCTAATCTTATTTATCCCAACCCCCTAATCAAACAATCAATCCACATAGGTTAGGAAGGAAAGCTTCTCACCAAGTTAAAAGAACAAATAATTTAAACAATGAATAACCGGCTAAATTGATAAATAAATACGTAATAAATAAGTAAGTAGACAAATGAATAGATAATAAATAAGCAGATAAATAAATAGGTAATAAATAAATAATTAGATAAATAAACAATTAAATAAATAAGCAATTTGATAAATAAATAAATCATTAAATAAATAAACAAATAAATAAATAATTAAGCAAACAAATAGGTAAACAGTTAAATAAATAAATATGTAGATAAATTGATTAACAAATAAATACATAATTGTTAGCCCTAAGGGCTTTCTCCTATATTTTGACTTATGACAAACATTGATGTGAACTAACTTGTGTAATCTATATGTAATAGGACATGTTTGACTTCTATTCTTCTAAGGCATTCAAATATGATTGTTAAGCAACTCTAGAGCAATAGAATTCAAGTATGGAAGATCAAAAGGAAGTTCAAAGTATATGAGATTGCATACCAAGAAGTCCTTATAGAAGAACTTTAGACTAGGAAGTGTTATTAAGGTATTCCTATAAATTCCTATGTCTCTTTACCTTTTGATTCAATTGATTTCTACCTTGAAGCACACAATGAAAAAGATTTCAAAGTATTGAAAATCTCAGAATTTTGGATTGAGTAGTTTGGATGTTTCTGTATCCAAAAGATTCGTCCAAAATTCTGTAAACAATGTTGAAATGTTTCAACCTGAAAAAAGTGCTTTTTTGGACTTACCTTTTGGATGCATTGTTATCTGAAACCTGAGTCCAAAACACGAATAAATTTAACAGAAAAATTATAGCCATTGGTACTTTACTTTTTGGCTCTATAAATAGCCTCTAAACAATATTAGACACAAGATTTTTGTGACATTCTTCTAAGAAACACTATTTCTCTACAGTTTACAAAAATCTCCTTTTATCAAATACTCCAAAGTGAATTCATATTGTGTCAAAGATAAAAGTGTTTGTGCTTTGTACCATAGTGAATATCTGCTCAAACAGTTGAGCTTTTACTATTCTATTGGCATTCAATCTCTTTTGTAGTACAAGGTTATAGTGTAAAACCCATTTGGGGTGAACCTTGATGTGAGTGTTTGATTGAGAGGTTTTGGAAAACCAAGTGTGGTAATCCTCCCTCGTATGTGGTACAGTTTGATTTCATTAAGTGGAGTAAATGAAATCTAGTTGAAAATCCTTAAGTGGGAGCTTAAGGTAGTGGACGTAGATCTTGGTAGGTCGAACCGCTATACATTCTGTGTTTCATTTCTTTTCATATGTCATTGACTGCTTTGTATTTCTTTCTTTAGTCTGAATCTAAATATGTAACTCCCCACTTTTTTACTTTCGGTTGGTTACTACCTGTAATCGGATGAGAATTTATATCAACGGCCAGAACAAAAGTTGATCGGTGTATTGAGACGAACACTCTGGAGAAATAAAATTTTGTCAGGACCTGGATGTAATTATTGGATTTGTTTTACCCGAACCCTAAAATTTTGGAAGGCTATTAAGATTAACATAATAAGAATTTTAGGGTACTCTAGAAAGAGAAATTGATCAACCCAATGAGGCGCACGTTTTGGTGCGAATTATGCTACCTGGGGTATCGGGGGCATTTTCGTCATTTTGACCCTGTTCGTGACTTGACCGCAAATTGGACCAAGTAGAGAGGGAATTGAAGAATTTAAGTGTTACCAATGGATTCAGTGGAATTTTTGGAGTTGGGTAGTGAAATAAAATATTTTTCATTACGGACCCGATTTTGGTCATTTCTGAAGAAAATGAAAAATTACAATTGGAAATGGGACGCGTGGCTTCTTATAATTGGTGGATGAAAATAAGTGTCGTTTAATGATTGGTTAATGAGGCCAAGTGTTTCTATTTGATTGGTTGTGATAAAGAAAAAGGAAGAAGAAATAAAGAAGAATAGCCCACAAGAAATAAATAGGAATGGTTCACAAGAAATACATAAGGATGGCCCACAAGCATGAAAAGTTTGACCAAGTTGGACCACCTTTTGACTTCATTTGACCAAGCTTAATTAAGCTAATCTTGATTTGAGTAAGTTAATCAAGGTTGATTATGCATGGCCATGCAAGATTAGAAAATATCTATAATGTTCTAAGAGTTTCTACCTTTTTCTATAAATTTCTTTAAGGTTCTAGAGCACTCAAAAGTTTTCCATAAGTTTCTACAACTGATGAGTCTTCACCTAAAGCTTTCTAGAAATTGTGGTTAATCATTCCATGTGTACCAATTACATTTCAAAGCTTCCTACTCAAGAGTCCTACATAAGCCATGACAAAAGCATGTGATGTAACTAAGTCTACATAAGCCAATTACATTTCTCAGAGCAGTTGAGTAAACTCTATATGAAGGGAGTAATCAGACTGCATGAGTATCCTCTAGTATTGTGTCAGATCAAGATCAGAGATTTACCTCAAAGTTTTGGACTAAGCTATAGTAGAGGTATGGGACCACAATAAAGTTCAGTATAGCAATGCACCTATACGCGTATGGATAGACAGAACGAGTGAATGGAATTTTGGAAGACATGTTCTAAGCATGCGTTTTGAATTTTGAGGTATAATAAATGGATAATTTAGCACATGCAGAATTCATACACAATAATAGTTAATAATTAACAATTGGAATGGTCCCATTTGAAGCTCTTTATGGAAGGAAATGAAGTCCAAAAGAAGAATGGGTGAACAAAATGCTTTGGGACTTGGAAAAGTCCAACATGCTGTGAAGATAATTAACATCAAGTTGGAGGCAGTTCAGAGTAGACAAAAGGTCTTACAAATCAACGAAAGAGAGATTTGGAATCTGAGGAATGAGATAATGTATTCTTGAGGTTAACTCCACAATGACAATAGGGAATCAAAGAACGAGAAAAGATACTGGACCAAACCCTATTGTCGAGAGGATTGGGAAAGTATCCCATCAAGTTGGAATTACCAATAGAACTTCAAGTTATACACAGCGTGTTTTATGTTCCCTAACTTCGAAAGTATGTGGCTAATTTTGCCTACATTTTGAAAGAAGAACCCATTGAGTTGGCTCTAAGCTTGAAGAATGAGGAAGAGCCGTTAAGATCGTGAAGTATGATGAAAAGAAATTACGGAATGAGAAAATTCCACTTGTGCAAGTATCGTGGAATCATCATGCTGTGTAAGATGCAGCTTGGGAAAAAACGAAAGCGAGGATATTAAAAAAGTACCCAGATTTATTCCAAGTATAAGCCAAATTTCGAGGACAAAATTTTTGAAAAGATGGGAGAATGTAACACCCCACCTTTTTATTTTCGGTTGGTTACTACCTGTAATAGGATGAGAATTTATATCAACGGCCAGAACAAAAATTGATCGGTGTATTGAGACGAACACTCTGGAGAAATAAAATTTTGTCGGGACCTGGATGTAATTATTGGATTTGTTTTACCCGAACCCTAAATTTTTGGAAGGCTATTAAGATTAACAAAATAATAATTTTAGGGTACTCTAGAAAGAGAAATTGATTAGTACAATGAGGCGCACGTTTTGGTGCGAATTATGCTACCCGGGGTATCGGGGGCATTTTCGTCATTTTGACCGCGCTCGTGACTTTGACCGCAAATTGGACCAAGTAGAGAGGGAATTGAAGAATTTAAGTATTACCAATGGATTCAGTGGAATTTTTGGAGTTGGGTAGTGAAATAAAATATTTTTCATTACGGACCCGATTTTGGTCATTTCTGAAGAAAATGAAAAATTACGGTTGGAAATGGGACGTGTGGCTTCTTATAATTGGTGGATGAAAATAAGTGTCGTTTCATGATTGGTTAATGAGGCCAAGTGTTTCTATTTGATTGATTGTGATAAAAAAAAAAAAGGAAGAAGAAATAAAGAAGAATGGCCCACAAGAAATAAATAAGAATGGTTCACAAGAAATACATAAGGATGGCCCACAAGCATGAAAAGTTTGACCAAGTTGGACCACCTTTTGACTTCATTTGACCAAGCTTAATTAAGCTAATCTTGATTTGAGTAAGTTAATCAAGGTTGATTATGCATGGCCATGCAAGATTAGAAAATATCTATAATGTTCTAAGAGTTTCTACCTTTTTCTATAAATTTCTTTAAGGTTCTAGAGCACTCTAAAGTTTTCCATAAGTTTCTACAAGTGATGAGTCATCACCTAAAGCTTTCTAGAAATTGTGGTTAATCATTCCATGTGTACCAATTACATTTCAAAGCTTCCTACTCAAGAGTCCTACATAAGCCATGACAAAAGCATGTGATGTAAGGCATTACATAAGCAAAGCTTCCTATACAAGCCTTCTAACATCTATAAATAAGCCATGAAGGCCAACTAAAATGGCTTTAGATAGCTAGAATTTCGGAGCAAACAAGATAGAAAAGGGAGAAGAGAAAAGAAAAGGAAATAGAGAAGAAAGAGGGGGAGAAACCGGAAATAGAGAGGAGAGAAAGAGAGAGAGAAAAGCAAGAAGATGCTTGGACTGTCCAGCCTCCAAATGCAGCAAAGAAAATGTAAAGATCTACCTTACTTGAAGTAAAGTTATTATATAAAGCATGGAGATCATTTTGGTATATATATTGTGAGAAGTTTATGTGTGATAGTTAGGTGAAGTTGTATGAAAGCTGTCCTTGTATGCAGAAAATTCTGGGAGGTTTTATGTTCAGTAAATATGTAATGTTTTTGGATTTGAACGAAGCAGGCATATATCTTTGTATCTAAGGATCATAGAGACATTTTAGAACAAGTTTGACGTTAATCGGATTTACGGATCAAATGTTATGGTGAAAATAGTAAAAGGTGCCAAATCAGTGACGGGATTTTTACTACTAGAACTTTGTGTGCAAAACTGAACAGAATGGACAATAGAATTGGTACTCCATGAATTGGAACTAGTAAAGGAATGTCTTAAGGATATTTTACAATTGGTTTGACATCATTTGGATTTGTGGATTAAAAGTTATGGGCAAAACAAGTTAGGGTGTCAAACTGGAAAATTGCAGAATGTTAAGGAAAGAATGAATAGTGAAACTAAGTCAAAACTACTGAGGCTGTTTTTGCCCAGTACCGTGATGCTGGAACCAGAAACCTAAAAACGGCCTATACTGAATTAAATTTAAGAGTCTCACGGTCATTTTGGTATATCATGGAGCCAAATCGGAGCTGTAAATTAAAAGTTATGTGCAAAACAAAATGGTGTGTCAAACCAGTGAAATTCCAGAAAAGTAGTCCGAAAATGAATGGACTTAAGGGTGATTAATTATGTGATTTTGGACAAAACAATTAGGGAAACATGAAGTGAATCCCTTGTTTATGAAGTGAGGAAGGATGTGGAAAAAGGAAAATGAAAGAATTGATCAAACGATGGAAAAACGATGCGAACGAAAGTTGAACGTTTTTCTTAAGCATCGGCTAACCGTCGGCCCCAACGGCTAAACGACGGTTGAACGTCGGCTAACCGTCGGGCACGTCGGCTACCCGACGGCTATTTTTTGACCAAACACTAATTGACCCGAAAACAATGTTTGGTGTAGGTTTAGTGACAAACAGCTAACGAAATGTCAAAAACGGTAGGAACGGAGGTTAGACGGTCGTGAACGGAATGAGAGGCTTAGGACACAAGGTGAGTCCCATTGATTTCTAAACCTTTTTAAAGGCTAGTGTGCTTTGATTTGCCATGAAATGCTATGTTTTATGCCATTTTGGAAATCCTCGAATATGTTTAAGGTTTACATGAGCAAGATTTGCTTTTATGCTATTTCGGACTCGAATAAATTTCATATTCAGCTTGGAAACCTTACTGGATGTTTAAAACACAGATTTTGTGAATTTAGTCCTTTTTAGATTAAATATTTGGGATTTCTGAAAAATGGTGAATGTTGGAATCGGGTAATTGGAGAATAATCCAAATATCCTTATTGGAATATTTTATGAAAACTCTTGGAACTCGGGTATTCGGTAAATGACCAATTATCCTTATTGGAACTTTTGTGAATATTTTTCAAATCGGGTAAGGGTAAAATGACCCGGATACCCTCGAAAAGCCTTTTGGAATCTGGCATGGGTGAAATGACTCGAATACCCTTGGAAAATGATTTTTGTGATCAAGTACGGCCCCAGAAAATAAGAAATGTTTTGATTTGAAAATCCCGCGGGATCAGATGACCCTCTGGCATGATCAGTCAGATTGGGTTGGTATTGTTGCGTTGAGTACTCAACATGGACTTTGATCTTTGTACTAGCCCATGTTAGAGATAGACGACCCAAGTAACCTGATCAGTTCTGGGGATTGTCTTACTCCAAACAGGGCGACAGGACATTGTGACAATTCGTCCCTAGCTAGCCGTTGTGAGCCCGGCAATTGCCTGTTGATTATGATTGGTGGGTTGTTCACATGAGACCGAGCGGGGACACTCGGTGTGTTCAACCCCTTGCCACCTCGATGGTGATTAACGTCAGGATTGGGACCCCTGGCTTATTTTGGCAAGTAAAAGATCCCTAAGTGCACGGTGAGGTACATTGGTACGCTGCTCACGCTTCCGGCATGACACGGATGACGTGCTGTAAGGCTGGCACAAGAGACCGTATAGCCCAAGGCGAAGTTCTTTGAACTTTGCACGCGGGTCGCACTTCTAGCTGGGGAAGAACCCGCATTTATTGAATTGGGGGCCGTGTGTTTGAAAATTACTGTTTTTCGAATGAATATGATAAAATGACTTGAATTTATCAATTATTGCTATTTTCCCTGTTATATAATTTACTTCAGCAAAGATTTTGAAAATCGACTCTCTTTTAAGGGAAACACTAGCACACACACGGGACTCACTGGGTGATTTTTCACTCACACGTGTCTTTTATTTTACATTTTTTGTAGGATCCGGAATTAGAAGAACCTACGGATAGAGGACGATACCACAGTGATAGCAGAATTGGTCCGGATGTCTCCTCTTTGGACCTTATATACTCTGTTGATTATTCGTTATAAAGACCCCTTGTCTAAGTATCTGGACGAGGCAACACCCAATATTGGTATGCTTCTGCTGTTACCTTTAGTAGGGGTGTTATAGAATATATCTCAAAGAGTTCTTGGATAACTTTCTTTGTCACCATAAAGTCGGTCCAAGAAACTTGTTGATCATTGTTATTCTGTATATCAGACGATCTGAAAATTGTTAGTTTGCCAAAAACCTTATTCACCCCCCTATGGTTTTTCATTTGGTATCAGAGCTTGGTCTACATACTCTTGGTTTAACAATTTTGTAGAAAAGATCTTCATGGCTAGCTCATCCTCTCTTCCATATGTTGAAGGATCTTCAACAAATCGACCTCCTTTGTTCAATGGAAACAACTACACATTCTGGAAAAATAGAATGAAAATTTATGTTTATTCTATCAACTTTAAGTTATGGTGTTTGATAGAAAAAGGTCCTTTTATTCCGTCAAAAGTTGTTGATGGCATAAGATTACCTAAACAGAATGAGGAGTTTACTGTTTAAGATAATGCTAAGATGACTTTAAATTTCTAGGCTATGAACATTTTATACTATGCACTAGATGCGACTGATCGAATACAACCGAGTTAGTGGTTGTGATTTAGCCCATGAAATGTGGAAATTACTTGAAGTCACCCATGAAGGGACAAACCAAGTCAAAGAGTCAAAACTGGGACTTCTAATTCAGGATTATGAATTATTCATAATAAAGCCAAATGAAAGCATCACTGATATGTTCACAAGATTCACCAATATCTCAAATGGTCTCAAAGCCTACAGGAAGGTTTATTCCCATAGGAAACAAAATTGAAAAATTTTAGATGCCTTACCAAAAAGCTGACAGTCTAAAACTCTTACAGTGGAAGAATTCAAGGATTTAAAATCCTTACCAACCGAATAGCTAATCGAATCTCTTCTGACTCATGAGATGAAACTTAAAAGGTTTCATGAATTTGATGATCATGATAGAGGCAAAAAGGGATAGCATTGAAAGTTGAAAATGAAGATGAAGAAACAAGTCTATCGGAAAGCAGTAAGGGTATGGAAATGGACAATGAAGATTTGGCTATGATAGCAAAACAAATCAGAAGAATGTTCAACAAAGGGAACTACAAAAGAGGAAAGAAGTTCGTGAGAAAGAAAGGACAAACCCCAACATTCAAACCTCAATGTTATGAATGTAAAATCACTGATCACTTTATTGCCAATTGTCCTGTTGCAAAAGGTAAGGAAGGAAGAGTGCTTTGAAAGAAGAAAGATCGGAAGACAAAGAAAGGTAAAGGATTGATTGGAACTTAGGACTTAAATGGAACTGAGGATGAAGATGAAGACTCTAAGAATGAAACTGCAAACATATGCTTCATGGCCATGGAAAACGAGGTAAACTCTTCTACATCTGATTTCATGTCTAATTCGTTTATATTTATGACTGAAAAGTATGATGAATAGAATAAGTTGTTAATTGATATGTTTCATGAATTAAAAAAACTGTCTAGAAAAAATAAAGAAATGAAGTTGAAGATTAACTGTTTAAAAAAAAGAGAATGAAATGTTGTTAAATGATAACAAAATATCTTTTGAGTCACATGTGAGTGCTATTATTGAAAAAGATGTGATCATGACTACTTTACAATATGCATCTCTGGAAAATAGATATTTGTGTGATAGAATTCAAACTCTTGAAAGTATGGTTAGCACTTTTAATGACATGAAACATAGAGTCAATGATCTTACCACTTGTATTGAAAAATTCACAAATGGTAAAAGTAATCTAGAAAAATTACTCAGAACTTAACATCAAGTTAGAAACTGAAATAGCTTAGGATATAGACATGAGAATAAGGACAAAATTCACAAGCCTAGAATTGTTAATGTTGGAAATTAAATGGCTTAGGATATGAACATGAGAATAAGGACAAAAAATAACAAGTCTCAATTTGTTAGATCTGCCTTATGTTACCCAACACACAAAGCTTGCACATATTGTGAAAAATCAGGACATATAGTTTCAAGATGTCTTATTAAAAGAAAAGTGGAATATGGTGGGATAATATTCTAGAAAATCAAAGGAAATGTTACTAACCTTCATGGACCCAATAAAGTGTAGGTACCAAAAATCATTCCCCATTCTCATGTATAAGAACAGTCTTTGAGTTTTACCAAGTGGTTTTTGGACAGCGGTTGTTCAAGACACATGATTGGAAACATAGCTTTGTTAGAGGATATACAGACCACAAATGAAGGATTTGTTACATTTTGAGACAAGAAGAAAGGAAAGATTCTTGGCATTGGTAATATTGGTAAAGGTTCTTTAACCATTATAAAACAAGTATTACTTATTGATGATTTGAAATATAACTTGCTTAGCATTAGCCAACTATGTGATAATGGCTGTAAAGTCATCTTTGAAAAGGATTCTTGTTCTATAATGGACCGCTCAAATCTTGAAACAATCTTTACTGCCAAATGTATTAGAAATGTATATGTGTTCTATCTAAATGACCTTATAGCTAATAGTATTAGATGCCTATCCGTACATGACAATGGCGGTTATCTTTGGCATAGAAGATTATGTCATGTATATTTTGATTTACTAAATAAATTATCTTCAAAAGAGCTTGTTAGGGGACTGCTCAAGATGAAGTTTGATGAAAGTAAAATTTGTGATGCATGCCAATTTGGAAAACAAATCAAATTCTCTTTTAAATCTAAGAAAATGATTTCAACCTCAAAACCACTCGAATTAATTCATATGGATTTGTTTAGACCAATGAGGACTGTTAGTCTTAAAGGTAAGAAGTATGCATATGTACTTGTTGATGATTTTTCTAGATTTACTTAGACTTTATTTCTTGGACAAAAGGATGAAGCCTTTTCTAAATTTTCGAAACTTATTAAACGTGTCTAAAACTTAATTAGATGCAAACTGATTTCTATTAGAAGTGATAATGGTAAAGAATTTTGTAGCAATGAATTTACTCACTTTTGTGATGAAAATGGAGTCTTTCACAATTTTTCAACAGCAAAAACTCCTCAACAAAATAGTATTGTTGATAGGAAAAATCGCATTTTGCAAGAAATGTCAAGGTCAATGCTTTGTGAAAATGCCCTTCCAAAATACTTTTGGGCTGAAGCTATTAATACAACTTGCTATATAGTAAAACGAGTTATGCTAAGATCGTTTTTGAGAAAAACACTTTTTTGAACTTATGTTTGATAAAACTCCATCAATCTCTTATTTTAAAGTGTTTAGGTGTAAATGTTTTTTCCTAAATACTCGAGACAATTTTGGAAAATTTGATAGCAAGTCCATTGAGGCCATATTTCTTGGATACTCTTCCAACAAAAAAGCATATAGAGTGTACAACAAAAGAACTCTTTGTGTGGAAGAATCCGTGCATGTTGTGCTTGATGAATCTAACATTTATGCTTTTAAGAAGAGATGATGATGATGTAGGAAGTTCAAAGGAAGTCAAATTAGATCAACTCAAAGCCCTACCGCTAGATACTCATGCAAAAGAAGAAGAAATTGAAGAGCTGCAAGCTGAACAAGGAAAAGAATAAACTGAAGATTCTACGAATCAACAATTGCTAAAAGATTAGAAATACAAAGTAGGTCATCCTAAAGAACAAATCATTGGTGATCCAAACTATGGAGTTAAAACTAGACGGTATTTCATTGACAACTTTGCTCTTCTCTCAAATATAGAACCTAACTGTATTGATATAGCATTGCATAATGAATTTTGGATTACTGCTATGCAAGAAGAATTAAACTAATTTGAAAGAAATCAAGTTTGGAAACTTGTTCCTAGACCTCTTGATCGTCCTATTATTGGTACCAAATGGGTATGTAGAAATAAACTTGATGAAAACAGAACTGTGATTAGAAATAAAGCTAGATTAGTCCTCGAAAAATTTAATCAAGAAGAATGTATTGATTATTATGAGACATTCGCTCCTGTTGCTAGACTAGAATCCATAAAAATGCTTCTTGCTTTTGCATCCTTCAAAAATTTCATGCTCTATCAAATGGATGTTAAGAATGCATTCCTAAATAGTTTTATTGAGGAGAAAGTATATGTTGAACAGCTTCCTGTTTTACTCATGTGCACTTTCCAAATCACGTTTTCAAACATTCTAAAGCTCTTTGTGGATTAAAGCAAGCTCTAAGAGCTTGGTATAAGAGACTTAGTGGTTTCTTGATTTCAAAAGGTTTTTCAAGAGGCTTGATGGATACCACCTTGTTCACCAAATCTGATAATTCTGGTGATCTACTAATTGTTCAAATCTATGTTGATGATATCATTTTTTGTGCTATTAACGACTCTTTGTGCAAGATGTTTGCTAAGACTATGCAGCAAGAATTCAAAATGAGTATGATGGGAGAACTAAGCTTCTTCCTCAGATTGCAAATTAAGTAAACTAAGGATGGGATCTTCATAAATCAAGCTAAGTATGCCAAGAAATTGCTCAAAAGGTTTGGAATGAATGAAGTAAAAGAAATCTGCACACCTATGAGTACTTCTATAAAACTTGATCAAGATAGAAAGGGTAAGAAAGTAGATGAACATAAGTATAGAGGTATGATTAGAAGTCTACTCTATCTTACTGCTAGCCGACCAGACATTATGTTTTCTGTATGTCTTTATGCTTGTTTTCAATCTTGTCCAAAGGAATCACATCTATGTGCAGCAAAATGCATACTCCGATATCTAATTGACACATATGATTATGGCTTATAGTATCCTCACACTAACACATTTGATCTTATAGGATACACTGATATAGATTATGCAGGTTGTAAAGTTGAACGAAAAAGTATTAGTGGCTATTGTCAATTTTTTGGACACTCTCTTATGTCATGGCACAACAAAAAGCAAGCATGTATATCCTTATCTACTACTGATGCTGAATACATTATAGCCGGCAGTTGTTGTGCTCAAATTTTTTGGATGAAGAATACATTGCTAGATTTTAGTCTTAACTTTTATTGCGTACCTATATTATGTGATAATACAAGTGCTATCAATCTAACAAAAAAATCCTGTTCAACATTCTATGACAAAGCATATAGAAGTTAAACATCATTTCATTCGAGATCATGTGCTTAAAGGCGATGTGTGTGTTGAATATATTTCAACTGATGAACAACTTGCAGAAATCTTCACTAAACCTCTAGCTGAAGAAAGATTCAACAATCTGAGAAGAGGTTTGGGAATTACAAAAATCTAATAACTAACCTTTTTGCATAAGTCTTCTTTATTTTGTAGGATTAGTAAAGAAAAAGTTTTTGGAAATAGTGTTTGTATCCAAAACACACCAACAACTATTTGGACGCAGTATTTAAGTCAAAATCCCGCATCCAAAATGCATTTCTGAAAAAGTCTCGTTTGAATAATTATTTCGGGTTAGGTCAAAATCCAAAACATTATTTTTTATATATATACTCTATTTTTCCTTATTCTAATTTTTGAACTTCAAAAAGTTGGTTTGCGCGTTTCTCTAAACTTCTGTGAAAATTTTATCTTTTCAATGCACTTTATATCACATTGCTCCAGACATTCAAAGCACTCTGATTTTTCTCAAAACCTTTGTAACCGATTCCTCCAAAAGTCTCTGTGTTCTTCTTCTTCAAAGAAAACCGCCAGTCCAAAAAGAAAAACCCTAATCTTACGAATGGCAAAAACGAAATCTTCTACACCAAAACCAAAGAAGGGGCACAAAGCATCTCTGAAGATGAAGAAAAAGAGTTCAACTTCAACCAAAGCGAAAGGAAAAGAAGTCTTCCCTCAACCGGACTTCTCGGCGTCACACTACGACTCATCAAAGTCTTCTCCGAAATAAGTGAGTTTTGGAAATCAAGTACTCCATTTCATAGATTCTAAATGTGAAACTAATTATAATAATTAGGTTTCAAGGAATAGATCGGTTATTTCTGGATACTGTGCAAATCCTTTGGCTTTTCTAAATCTTTCAAATGTATTAGATATGTTTGAACACATTGGATGGGGTAGTTTGGTTTTTGTCGATGAGAAATTATTTACTCCACTTATCTGGGAATTTTATGCTAATTTAAGAAAAGTTCGTCTTGAGGAAACTGGGAGAGATTTCATGATTTGATGGTATGTGTCAAGCATTAAGGGAAAATATATTGAATTTGATCACCGTTTGTTAAATAAGATATGTGATGTGAAGGATGCTGGAATTCAGTATTTTGAGTTGAACAAATTTTCAAAGGGAAATGATATTTTTTATTTAAAGAAATTTGAGGGAATCTTTACTGGAGGAAAAAGTTTTGGGAACTCTAGTAATATAAGTACTAAATGGCTTAATGGAGTTGGAAGGATTTTGCACCATATGGTTTCCACTATGGTGTTTCCGAGGTACGGATATAAGACCATCATAAGCATTTTGCAAATGGTAATCATGTTAGCCTTAGCAAAAGGAAGGCAAATAAACTTTGGGTTTTTGGCTGCTAAATTAATGCTGCAATCAAGGAATACTTCAAGCAAAGCTTTGCTTATGGAAATCTGTTATCTAGAATGTTCACTCATTTTCATGTTGATTTAAATTTAGTTCCTTGTGATCCAACAAAGATGAATGCTTACAGCATTGACTTCTTTGAGAGAATGGGTTATGTGAGAGTGGGTAATGAATGAAAGCTGCTGAGAGACACTGAGGGTAAAAAAAGAGAAAATTTAATGAAAATTAAAGCTGAAGAAAAGTCTGTTCTTGTTGCTGGAACAAAAAGGAAGTTTGAAGGTGATCCTCAGGTAGAATCCTCTGGTAAGGGGAGAGAAAATGATGAGGGATTTTTTGTGAGCATATTAGATGCTATTAACTCACTGGCTATGAAATTGGATAATCTCAGTTGTGAGCTTCAAAGTCTTGAAAACAGATTGACTGCAGTAGAAAAGATTGCAAAAATAGATGTACTTGTGTTTACTCCAACAATGTCTGCTCAAGAAAAGGAAACAAGAGAAGAACCAGTTATTGAAAAAGAAACTGATCTGCCTGTTGTAGAGGAAGAGCATGCTATTGAGCAAACCCAGACAAAATCTCTGATTAAGGAAACTATAGCGCCTTCTGCATCTTCTAAACCACATGTCTCATCTGGAAAGAGAAACAAGCATGTTGTAGTGAAGAGAAAATCCAACAGGATTGCTGGTCAACACTCTAAAAAGGGTGCCAGATCAAAAGCTGAAACCATTAACATCTCCTAAGAAGACTAGTTGGGCAAAATGATCTTCAGTTGACATCATAACCAATTTACTTTCTGCAAAATTGAACAATTTACTTTCTTGTCTTTAAATTATGCACAAGGATAACTGCTAAAATTCTACATACTGCTTAAATTCTGATCTATCTAGATTCTGTTTCTTCCACTTTCTTTCTGCTATTACTCTTTTTGATTGATGACAATGGGGGAGAAGATTGAACTGACCTGATATGATTTGTTATAATGCATATTAAACTAATCTGAACTCTATGAATGACCGGGATATTGGTTAAGATATAAAGGGGGAGAAGATATTAGACTGGTTTGAATGACTAGGAAGATATGAACTGATGATACTATTTTGGAAATTGTTGATGTTACTGCAATGACTGAGAAGATATTAGACTGATATGAATATAATCTGATATGATATTATTTGCTTTACTGGATATGATTATTGAAAAATGATTGGAAGTTTCTACTGGGAATGTTGGGATAATTTTTGGCTAAACTTCTGCTTATAATACCTTGTGGTTGATTTGATGAACTACTTGATATAAAAATTGATCATCTCTGATTTCAGTTTATGGTCACTCAAATCTTTTTATCCAAAAGTATTCTCTTCATAATAAAGGTATCTTTGAGACTAATCTGAGAAGACGTGGATATGATTCTGTGATAAAATCAAAATTTCAATCAGATAGATTGTCTTCCTTATATTTAAAAATTCTTTGAAAATTTGGAAAATCCATTGTCCCATGCATTGTGTCAGGGGGAGTTTTGGACTCATATTTTCTTGATCCAAAAATCTTTTTCTAAGAGTCATACTGTTTTGACACACATTTTTTGGACATCCAAAACCCATATCCATAAAGGTTTCATACATACTTTCACAAATGTTTTGGACGTACATAATTGAATTCAGTTTTTCCCTCTCATTTTGAAATATTCATATAGGCAAATATTAAGGGGGAGCATCTCATCATATAACTTGCTTACTATATCTCCTTGATTTATTAAATCATTATCTCCTTTTGAATAATCATAAGGATACGGAGATAGGATAGGCTATAGGCTCATTGAGCTATGTTTGTGAGTATATGCTTTAAAATTATCTATCTTAATCTCATAAGCTCTCTTTGAGACCTAGAATGAGAGATTGCATTTCAATGAAAAATATTTGTATCTCTTTCAATCAACATGTTCACTCTATACACATTATTATTCTTTATATATATAATTTTTTTTATCAAGTTTGTCATCATTCAAAAAGGGGGAGATTGTTAGCCCTAAGAGTTTTTTCCTATGTTTTGACTTATGACAAACATTGATATGAACTAACTTATATAATCTATATGTGATAGGACATGTTTGACCTCTGTTCTTCTAAGGTATTCAAATATGATTGTTAAGCAACTCTTGAGCAATGGAATTCAAGTATGGGATATCAAAAGGAAGTTCAAAGTATATGAGATTGCATACCAAGAAGTCCTTATAGAAGAACTTTAGACTAAAAAGTGTTATTAAGGTATTTCTATAAATTTCTATGTCTCTTTACCTTTTGATTCAATTCATTTCTACCTTGAAGCACACAATGAATAAAATTTCTAAGTTTTGAAAATCTCAAAATTTTGGATTAAGTAGTTTGGATGTTTCAGCATTCAAAAGATTCGTCCAAAATCCTGTAAACAGTGTTGAAATCTTTCTACATGAAAAAGTGCCTTTTTGGACTTACCTTCTGGATGTATCATCGCTTGAAACTTGAGTCCAAAACACGAATAAATTTATCAGAAAAATTATTGCCATTTTATAACCGTTGGTACTTCACTTTTTGGCTCTATAAATAGCCTCTAAACAAGATTAGACATAAGATTTTTGTGACACTCTTCTAAGAAACACTATTGCTCAACAGTTTACAAAAATGTCCTTTTATCAAGTGCTTCAAAGTGAATTCATATTGTGTCAAAGGTAAAAGTATTTGTGCTTTGTACCTTAGTGAACATCTGCTCAAACAAGTGAATTTTTATTGTTCTATTAATATTCTATCTCTTTTGTAGTACAAGGTTATGGTGTAAAACCTATTTGGGGTGAACTTTAATGTGAGTGTTTGATTGAGAGGTTTTGGAAAACCAAGTGCGGTAATCCTCTCTTGTATGTGGTACAGTTTAATTTCATTAAGTGGAGTAAATGAAATATGGTTGAAAATCCTTAAGTAGGAGCTTAAGGTAGTGGACGTAGATCTTTGTAGATCGAACCACTATACATTCTGTGTTTCATTTCTTTTCATATGTCATTGACTGCTTTGTATTTCTTTCTTTAGTCTGAATTTGAATATATCTCAAAGAGTTCTTGGATAACTTTCTTTGTCACCATAAATTTGGTCCAAGAAACTTGATGATCATTGTTATTCTGTATATCAGACGATCTAAAAGTTTTTAGTTTGCCAAAAACCTTATAAGGTTTTTCAATAATAAATAGATAAATAGATAAGTAATTATCCTTAAGATCTTATACCTAAAATTAGGGTTTTCCAAAATTTCAAAAATAGAATAATTATTTAACCATAAGAGATATTTTCCTAGTAAATCAAAATATTCCATAAATCTAATATAAATTTGTTTCAAGCTAGTTAAAGAAAATTTCAAGGCAAAACTAATGTTTTAAACCCTTAGTGAAAAAAATCTGTTTTTGAAGCAATTTAGAGGCCGCAAAAGTTGATTTAATTATCCAAGAAAAAAAATTTCTTTCTTACTGAAAATTTCCAGAATTACACTCCTATATGTTAGGTGAATTACCATGCAATCCCTTTCCCAAAAATATTTGAAAAAATAGGTTAATTAAATTTCTCAAAAAGCTCGCCAGAATCGCGACCACACTGGAGCAACAATTTTTAAAAATTCATAAGTTTCAAAATACCAGGAGTTTTTCGATGATTCTTGAACCATAATTTTTCTAATATCCCCAAATTTGTACAGTAAAACATTCAGCTTAAAACTCCCCCCAAAAAAAGTGTGTTTATTGGGGGTTTAAAATTAGATCTCTGAACGGGGGTTTTTTGGCAGCAAACATATACTCAATAAAACATCAAAATTTTCAAACACCAAACTCTTGTAAATACTAAATAATGTTCCCAAAACACCTTAGATCCTATAATACATCATGCACCAGCCACATGATCACCATTTGACTCAAATAAAATAACATCCATAACACAATCCTCCATTTCCAGCAACATCTCTGCTTTTTCCCCAATAATACTTGAGCAAAACAACATCAAAAGTCCTCCAATAACCCCAATACGTGTATCATTCTCATAAGGCATCATTGATACAACATAAATACCACATTGTTGAACACAAACCATAGAGAAATCATCCAAATCAGCTTTAATCCCTGCTTTTTGAAAAATCTGTACAGAATGTACATTTTTTTGGTTTCATGTTATATTAAAGGTTTGAAATGACTTCTTTGCATAAAAGACTTTATTTTACACATAATACAACATCCTTTAACATAAATCTCAACATTTCCTTCACAAATCACCATCTAAGATGCTTAAATAGAGCAAAGCAAAAATCTGTCCAGCCATACATAAATTTCGGCCAAGGCATAAATGAGGAGGAAAATGTGTTTTTTTTGCTTACCTCTTTGAAGATTTAGTTTTCTACAATGAAAGATAGCAAGGTAAAGAAGTGTTCTTCAAGCTCTTGTCTTTCTCAATAATCAACCTAAAGTTACAAAAATGTTTTCTTCAACCTCCAAGAAGTATGTTAGCATGAGAGAAGGTAGAGGGAAGCTAGAGAAAAATACAAACAAGAGGGGGAGAGAGAGAGGAATTTTAGCCACAATGAGGAAGGAGAGGGGAAAATGTGATTTTATGCTATAGTGAATTTTGATCCAATAGTGGAAATGGGTTCACTTAAAAATACCCTAAATTCAATGGCTAGGATTGATGGTGTTTTGTTGGTTTAGTCGTGCGTTGGATAGTTCACCTTGTGCGGCTTCAACTTCCTTAATGCATAGGTGATAACTTTTCTATCTTGCATCAGCATCGCCCCTAGACCTTCCTTAGAGGCATCCGTATACAAGGAATAGGTTTTACCTTTTTCAGTTAAGCTCAACAATAGTGCTGTCTTCAATCTCCTTTTAAGTTCTTGAAAGCTCTTCTCACACTTATCATTCCAGACGTAGGACACATCCTTCCTTAGCAATCAGGTCATTGGCGTAGCCAGTATAGAGAAGTTCTTAATAAAACGACAGTAATATCCCGCCAATCCAAGGAAATTCCTAATCTCAGTTACACTCTCTGGTTGCTTCTAATTTGAGACAGCTTTAACTTTTGCTTGGTCTACCTTGATTCCATCTTTAGATATTACGTGACCAAGAAAGGCCATTGAATCTAGCCAGAGCTTGTGTTTGCTAAATTTAGCATAGAGTTTATGCTCTCTCAATTTCTCTAGTATCAACTTCAAATTCTCCGAATGCTCCTCAGGACTTTTTGAGTAGATCAAATATCGTCGATGAACACTACCACGAACTTGTCCAAGTACGGCTGGAAAACCCTGTGCATAAGATCCATGAAAACGGTGAGTGCATTAGTTACTCCGAATGGCATCACCACGAACTTGTAGCGCCCATATCTAGTGTTGTAGGCTATTTTGGGAATATCCTCCTCTTTGATTTGCACCTGGTAATAACCTTACTAGAGATCCAACTTGGAGAAGTAACAAGAGCCTTGCAATTGATCAAACAACTCGTCAATCAAGGGCAGGGGATACTTGTTCTTGATCGCGAGATTATTCAACCCTCTATAGTCTATGCACAACCTCAGCATCCCATTCTTTTTCTTTACAAATAACACTGGGGCTGCCCAAGGCAATGTACTAGGTCTTATATACCGTTGGTTAACTAATTCCTCTAGCTACTCCTTCAATTCTTTTAATTCCGCGGGTGCCATCTATTAAAAAGTCTTCGCTACTGGCTTAGCTTCAGGAACTAGATCGATAGTGAACTCGACTTCTCGCGAAGGTAGAAGAGAAGTGAGTTAGGCCAAAAATACATCTATGAAGTCCTTCACCATCTCAGTGCTTTCCAAAGTACACTGATCCTTGGGCTTATTGATTAGGTAAGCCAGACACCCTACACAACCCTTCTTCAGAATCTTTCGAGCCTTTGCACCTGCTATCAGAAATTTCAACTTTCTCACCTTTTTACTGCTAAACTCTAATACATCGCATTTGGGTCTAACAAACTGCACCATCTTAACCTTGCCATCCGCTCTTGGCCCATGCTTCACCATCCAATCCATGCCCATAATCAGATTATAATCGTCGATGGGTAGGATTATGAGGTTCACCTTCAAAATCTCCTTCCTGACCACTATATCACACTTTTGCACCACCTTACTTGCATCTCTCTGCCTTCCCAAATGTGTGCTCACTAGTATGGTATAAGGCAATTCAACCCCATCCTAACCTAATCGGCATGTGCATTTATCGTTGACATATGAATGAGTCGATCCGGGGTCTATCAAAATAGAAATAGAGTGACTTTGCACATAAAACATACCTTCAATTACTGCTGAATCAACTCCAACATCTTCCCGATTTAGAGCAAAGACCTTGTCTTTCACTTGAGGTTTTTGGCCTCCTCTTCCAGTTGTCCCAATAGGTGCTCCTCTAGCTACCCTAGCTGGTTAAGTCAAAACTCCTTGCCCTATCCTGAGTGGTCTTGGGTAGTTGTTCCTTAAGTGGTTTGGGTCACCATAGTTGAAGCATCTTCTTGTCACTCTCTTTAACTAGCAATCCCTTTCTGCATGACCTCGCCTCCCACAGTTCTGACACATCAGTGCACTTGACATATGAACTGGTGGTACTTCCTGGGCTGCTTCCTCTTGTTTCCCTACTACATCAGACCAGCGGGTCGCTTGTGAGTCGGGGGTCTCATCGGTGGTTGGCTCAGGTGGAATAGTCGGTACCTATCCTCGTTTTCCATTCAGGTCACTGCATCTACTGCGGCCGTATATGTCACCGGTGGAGATGGTGCTAGTGCCTTCCTTAGATCTTGTCTGAGACTCTTCATAAATTGTTGTGTCCGTTTTTGCTCAGTATATACCAGACACTTACAGTACTTGGACAGTTGGGTAAAATACGTAGCATACTAAGCTACGGTCATCCCTCATTGCTTGAGGGTCTGGAACTTGTCCTCCCTCTTCTCCGCTATGCATCGGGGTATATACTATGCTCGAAATATGAAACCCCAGTCAAAACCAACCTTAGAGTAAGGGGGTTGGGATGCATATCATATTTTATTTCATGATTAAATGTTTTTATATGATTTTTATGTGCTTTGGATTTGAGTTTTATTGTCTTGAAGTCTTGTCGATGAGTATTGTGTGAGAGGGGTAAAATGGTAATTTTTGCCCAATGTGAAAATAGAGAAATAGCTTGTGGATGGAATAGAAAATAATTTTTCTAGTAAAAACATCAACAAGAGTTGTTGTGGTTTAGTGGTTAGAGCCTTAGAAATAATTCTTGAGGTCTAGGATTCAAATTCCATCATGGAAGCTTTAGCTTGATTAAATTTTATTTTTGCTTGGGAATAAATAGTTTCGGCCTTATGAACTTAGGGTAAGGAAGGGATGATGTCCAAGAGAGAGACATGTAAGGGTAATCTCATTCCACTTCCTTGCTCTACTCGAATTTCTTAAAGGGAATTCATTTTCCATTGATCTTTGATTTTTCCTTAATTCTTAACTCTTTAGTTTAACCAAGATGTTCTAACCATCTTCTTCTCGAAAATTTCATAAAAGTGCTGAGGTCTTGTAGGATCAAAATGTCTTAGTAAAAGACTTCTTATGGTCTGAAAATGTGGAAGAGTTATGGGAAGTTCCAAGAGGAAAAATCCCTCTAGTGATGTTGCTGAAAAATTCTCTTTAGCTAGCTCATCTTCTTCATTAGAATGAGCTGAAAATTTTCCAGCTTGTGATGCCTTCAAAATGTCGAGTTTCTTAGCTAGCATTCCCTCTCAAATGCTGCCAGAAAAATGGTCTTTAGGATCAGTTTATAATCTGAAATTTGTAGCCATTTTCGGACTGCTTAAAGCTAGAGCAAAAGCAGGAAAAATTCCTGCACAAATCACAGCTTTGAGAGTCCAAAACCAAGCTGTTTTCTTCTAGGTTTTGTTCAGTACCTTAGCCATGTTTTTCCTCTATGAATAAGGCTGGAAAACAACCTTGAATACCCCTGAAGTTCCCCTTCAAACTCTCTGCAAGTGGCTGGGAATGGCAGCCGAAAATCTGCCCAGAAATTACTGTTCAGCGAAAAAACTGTGCAGGAAATTTTCCAGCCTTGTTTCCTATTTCTCTCTCAGCCGAAACACCAATCTTATTCTGCAAAAACCTTTCTTAAACCTCCAGTAACAGAGCTCCATTGTTCCCCTTAAGCTTCTGCATTTAATCTAGTAATGGCTACCTGAAAATCCCTCCACCAAATCCCTACAATTTTGCTTGATTGGTTTCCAAAATTCCTGCCATCTTTGTTTAGCAACCTTCCATAATATATCACTCTATTGACCAGACTTCTTCTTCATCATTGTACACCTTAGTTTCAGCCACCCTAAGCTACCTTGAACCAGCTTTAATTCCTCAGATAAACTGCTCAACCAGTCGGCCATAGGAGACCTTCAAAGCTCTTCAATTATCAAGATATTCTAGAAATATTTAGTTTCCAAATTCACTACCTAAAAATATTCTTCAAGGATTGTACCAACTAACCTTTCCTTTTCCCTTCCAAATCAAAGAAATAACTCTCTAAACCCTACAGAAATTCGGCCAGCCTAATTCCCTCAGAATTTTCGACAGCTACACTACAATCTCTCAATTCCTTTCAATCTCCAAGAACACACACACTACACCAAGAACACCTACTACTTTCTTTCACCTAATACCCCTCCAAACCACCTCAAACCTTCACTAAAATCTCCAGATTTGACCTACTTAATGCTGTGAGTCCTTCGACACCATCCTTAACATCAAACTCCTCAAATTATCTTGCTACTTCGGATCAAAACCAGAAATTTCTATGAAGGACAAGAACATCTTCAAGGTAAATTTACTGTATCAACTTCATCTTCTCCAAACTTGATCTCTAGTGAAAACCTATGTGAATAAACATACTAATGATATCTCTCTCTCTCTCTCTCTCTCTCTCTCTCTCTCTCTCTCTCATGGCCAAAATTCCTCTTCCCTTGGCCGGATGACTTCTCCTTCCATAATCATGCTCTCGCCATCTCCCTTGGACAAAGTTAGACATCTAGGAGTTGAGATCTACTCTAAACTCCTTCAAGGCATTCATCAATCAAGTAAGTACCTTCCATCTTCCTTTTTAAACTCTAGACTCATGTCTCTAGGATGATGTTGTTAGAAGGTAGATGGCGATGGGATTTGAGTATGTGTTGTTGTGATTGAAGCGTGAGCATATGTCTGATTGTGAAGGAGATGAGATTTATGCATGGAAGGATTATATTGGTTGGTTGTATGTTGAATTGAGGTTTGATTCATGTCATAGGTAGTATTTGTGATAAAGCATGCTAGAGATTATGTCACCTTTGATGAATAAAATTTATATGCATGTTAGATTATTGAAGCCATGATCATATTTATGCTAGTAGAGGTTAGATCATGTCTTAATAAATTTAGATCTATGCTTATGTGCAAGATTTGGTCGATTTGATGAATGGAAGGATTGCATATGTTCTTGATCGTGGTTAGCCATAGGAATTTGAATCATGATCTAGTTGTCCCTAAACTAATTTTACTTCTTGAATAAAATATTCAATAAAATAATGTTTCTTTTGTATTTTCGAAAGAAAAAAAAACCCTAGGAAGGGTAGATTTGGACTATTATAAACAATAAGGATATTTTAGTCAAATAAATAATAGCTTTACTAGAAGAATAATATATATATATATATATATATATGTTATTTAAAATAATGAAATCAATTAAAGTCTTTTATGGAAATAATTATGATTAGTGAAATATTTATTACTACAAATTTGATTATTGTCTTTTAATCAAAACCCAATAAGAATTTATTTATTATTTTTCCAACAAGACTCATTAAATTCATTTTCAACTAATTTTAGCTATCAATTATTTTCTAACAACTCAAGTACTAATAAATCATTATTTTACCTAAAACTTCTTAGGACTCTTGATCAAATAAACTCTAAGTTTTCCTTAACAAGATTTAAGCTTTCAACTTATTAAAATTTATTTCCCAAACCATTAATTATTTTAAATATCACGCTAAGCTCAACTCTTAAACCTATTTACTTAGTGTTTAAACTTAAAGCTTGGGACACTAGGATCATGGTAGTAGTAAGTTGTGTTGATTTAAAATTGAGGAAGTGGATTGTGGCTTAAAATTGATTGTGATTTGTATTTGCCCATGTGGGGTTAGGTCAGCTGTTGGAGACCTTGTTGTTGTGAGCAAGAATCAGGTAAGCTCCTGCATAAAACTTGATTGATGAGAAATGTTTTCTTTATGGCAAGCCAAATGTAGAGTGTATGTACGCTCATGTATATAAAGGCAATGGAGGGTGGGATTCTTCCTTATTTCAAACAATTGAATTATTGAGCAGATTTACTCAAACTCAAAATACTTTCTAAAACTGATTTTGATAACGACTTTGGAGATCCCTAAATTGCCAGTTTCATGTGGAATCATGTTTTGTTCATTTTATCCCAAGTGGGAAACGTCGTTGAGTACTCAATAAGGGTGGACTACTAGGACTAGTCCTTGAGGGGTTAGGGTAAGTCTCTCAGCAGGTGGCCACCTCTGAGGGGTGAGTCCTTCCCGAATAGGACGTCAGTCCAGTGGGTCGTGCCGGTCCAAGCTAGCAGTGTTCTTTTCAGTCAAGTGACTGTGTTTTACTGGAATGGACACCCGGTTGTTGTTTGGGTATAGAGAAGGAGGAGTATCTTGCCCAGTAGGCCGATCACCTACTTTTGTCAGTCTGCACAAAGTGTGGCATTCTGAACTGTGGTATGCACAAAGTGTGGTATACTGACCATCCGGTTGTGGGGCCCAACATGTGGTAATCCACAATCCTTTCTTATGAGTGGTTGATTTTGTTGATCATGTGTGGCTGGAATAGCTAAAACGCCACTCTTGCTTTTGAATAATGTTTATTGCTTGCCAATATCTCTCTTATAAAGATTTCGCACTTTGCATCCATGAACTACTTTCATTAAACACCCAAAGCACACACGGACTTACTGAGATTTCTGTCTCATCACCTTTTTACCATGATTTCAGGTCGATCCTGCTGTGGGGATGAGTAGCTAGTAGTATCTGCCTTGGAAGAGATTGTTGTCATTTATTTCTATGTATTGCTTTGGGGAGTCAAGAGTGGATAATTTTATTTATGATTTTGTTTTGGAAATTCATGGATTTATTCTTGGAGTTTTCTTTGGGTTGTAATAAATTTTTAAGTTAAAGTATTATTTTTATTCCACAATTTTATTTGTGTGACCTAGTTATAAAGACCACTTGTCCTTTGGACGGGGCGACATCTCCGGCCCTGGCAGGCCTAGGTAGTCGAGTGTTACACGAAATGCCTCCACAAAGTTCTCCTACGTCCAATTGCTATTTTCCTTCTCCCAATCCTCTTGGATTCGCTGCCACCAAGCTCGAGCAGGACCCTTTAGCCTGAATGCAATAAACTTCACTCTTCTTTTCTCCATGTACTGAAGAGTTGCAAAGATATCCTCCATTTGCTTAATCCACTGCACTGCTTTTTCGTCTTGCTTCACTTCTCCTTGAAACGTTGGAGGTCGAAACTTTAGGAATCGTTCCAGAGCCTCATCATCACCCCTAGGCGGTTTTCTTATCCACCTTATCCACTTTCTCGACTAAGTTCTAAAGAATGGCAGCCATCTTGTCGAAGGCCTGCCCCATGGTCACCTCTTGGGATCCTCCAGATGTCAGTTCCCGCTCTTGCTCTAATTCTTCTTCCACTTCTAGGGTGGTCCAATGCGTCTGCTCGAACTCAGGGGTTGATGACTCACTCTCCCGAACAGTTCTTCCTCGCATAGCAGTTCTACGCCTTGGTGCCATTTACTTGCACCCAATATAAGCCTTATTAGGGGAAAATTCATGACATGCAATTGATCAACTTATAGATTTGAAATAACTTGTAATGCAATCGAAAAATAAATTCTACAAATAATGCACCAAATAAGATAAAGAAATCAAGTAAATCATATTTTTATTAACCAATTCCAAATTGGTACAAAATAAGGGGGTTTCCCACTAGGTACCCCTTTTTATTCCTGCTAAATAGAATTCAAAATAAAGAATAAATTCTGAATCAAATAAATAAACAAACGTCTTTTTATAAAACAAAGAATAAGCACTAAAGGTCCTAAAACTCTAAGCATCACTGGAGTCGCTAGAATCCTCGGAAGTCTCAGATGAAGGTTCCATTAGCCTTCTTGCACTGCTATTGGTGTGATCTATATCACAATCTCTTGCAAAACCAAAGGATCTATACCTTTTCCTTGGCCGCCCCAGCATGAACACTCCAGTGTCTCTGCCCCTTAGCTTAGCTCTCAACTTCGCATCCCTTAGTTTCTCTATAGCCAGCATTAGTGCACTCTTAGGCTTTCTAGACTCCGACTCATAAGACTCACTTCCTAGTAACATCGGGGTTCCTTTTTCTAGAGATGGGGTCGTGGGTGTATCCACTCTATCCTCCTCCTCAATCACCTCTGCCTCACCATTTCCCTCAAACTCTCCTATCTCCCTTTCAACCCTAAGTCCTCCTAGCTCATCCTCACTCTCATCCTTAATTGCTCCTCCACCTCCTATCTCCCCCTTATCATTACCCTTATACTCTGCCAAACCCTCATTCCACTCAAGTGCAGGCATCTCAGGTATTGGATCTTAGGGTCCTTCCTCTACCCCTAAGTCTTCAATAATAGGTGGCTCATGGTCGACCTCATCCTCACTTAAGGATCCATCCACCCTCAGGTTCCGTCTCTAACTCAGATGAGGATGAATTTGGTATAGGTATAGGGCTAGATGCTCTACCACTCACGAGACCACACATAAATGGCCAGTCTCGGGTCACGATTGCGGTTCTTCTAGTCATCCTATAAAAGAAACATAAAGAAGTTAGAACTAAATCTCAATTCTTAGAGTTCTATTCAATGAATCTTGATTCCTAGGGTTTAAGTACAACTCAATAATGTCATTTGCCTAAACCTAGTCTTTGATACCACTTGTAACACCCCACTACCTACGTACCTAGATAGAGCGGGATGTCGCTCTGTCTAGAGGACCAGGGGTTTTTATAACAAGGTATAAAATAAAAAATAATAATTAAAGAAAATAATGAAATAATCTTATTACATCCGAAGGTAAAATTTATATAAGTCTGAGAATTCAAAAATAACAAACATCTCTTAAAAGAAGTACAAATCAAAATAAAATAAAATAAATGAAAGATCATCTCTTATTACTTCAACCTTCTCAGTATAAGTACTCCCCTGAAATCATGATATAAAAAGATGTGAGATTGGTATCTCAATAAGTCTCGTGTGTGCAAGTGTTATATATAACCCTTCGTGCATGCAGGTTTATTGAAATCACAAAATCATGTTTGCAAGTTAATTTCATCAATAATAGTTATACAAAGGATTCTTGCTCAAAAAGTCCAAAATAGTTCACAATAAATCGGCATTTCATCATAGTCATAAACTCATTAAGTAGGGATTAGCAATAATTCAAATAATAGTATCACAATCTATATTATGGTTACCACCATAATAGCGTCCCAATGTAATCTTTCAATAGTGGGCAGCGGGAGATCCTCCCACTAGGGTGAGATACTCCTCCATCTCTACACCCAACACACTAGTTGTCTAATCCGGATAAACAATGTCCACATGGACCAATGTGCTAGCTTGGACCGACCTGACTAAGTAGGACTGTCACATTTCCAAGTTGATTTCATCTTCTGGAGGTGGCCTCTTGCTGGAAGACTTACTTTAACTCTTCAAGACTAGCACCACTAGTCTACCCCCGCTGAGTACTCAATGCACCCCATTTAGGGGCAGAATTATTTTCTTTTATTTTAAATTCATTGATTAACTTGTCTTTGCAAAACGTGGCTTTTCTCAAGAGGTTTTCCCAAAATGTTTAGTAAGAAAGTAAGAAATCACTTCTCAGTTTAAAACCATCGAGAGTTGACAACTCATTTAGAAAGTAGAATATCCACGTTCCCAAGTCAAGTATCAAAACATCACATTATAACTCATCATGTTCAACCAATATTTCAATCCTCTTGTCAATCATCATATTGACATCAATTTAAATATCATTGTACAAAATGCTTGCAAACATGTAACATTTATCCAAACGGTTATGCAGGGACTTACTTGGATAAATCCATAGCTAAACCAAAATCAATTAATTGCCCTTACTTCAACTCGTTCCTTATCTAGTATCAACAATTCCACAATCAAAACTCAAACCACACATTACCTAGTCACTATCAATGCGTAGCATTTAAATTGATCAACTTATCATATTACATTCATATTTCCCCTTGTCATGCTATTGATCCTAAAACGTGCATTCATCCAAATCAAACCACAATATAATAACTCCTATATTCAACTAGCATTAAATCATCATAATCAGCCAAATAAATATTAAAATATCTCATCTTAGCCAACATAGCATAGATCTAGATTCATCATGACAAGATACAATAATGTCCTATTTCATACTTGCTTTGTCTATATCCCGCACCATCATATTTATCATTCTAACCCATTCATGCTCTCGTGCTAGACTCTATAAGCATTCATAAGTCAATAATTTAAAGATCAAAGCCATTTAAATTAGCAAAGATAGGGTCTTAGTTACGTCTTAGTGAAATAAACTTAAGAACAAGATAACTCCTTGGTGATTAGCTTGCGTTCAATGGAGAGTTGAAGTGGTTGGTCCACCTAGATGTCCTTGATCAAGATTCACCAAGTCAAGGGAGAAATCAGTCCCTTTAGATGTGATTTAGGAGAGAAAAGAAAGAAATAATAAAGAGAGAGATGGATATAAGGTTTGGAGATTACTCACCTTGAATGCGGTTTTGATTTTGGTTTGTTCTTGGAGGGTGTTGGCTGAAATTTTGAGAAAGCAGAAAGCTGCTTGTTTCATGAGTTTGAGAGGCTTAGAGAGTGGGAATTTTTGTGGTTTTATGAATAGAAAAGATTATTTTTTGGTGTTTGAGTGGTTGGAGAAGTCCTACCTTGTTATGGACTCTTAATCACAAGAACAAGTTGGACAGCTTTGGTCCTTCCTTGGTTTCCAAAATTGGTCAGTGATTTGGAGAGGTTTCTACTGTGTTTTTTGTGCTTAAGGTGACCAAAAATCTAGAGAGAAAAGAGAGAGAAGAATGGCTGGTTTTAGTCTTTGTTGAGGCGAGAATAAGAGAAGAGAAGAGGTTTTTTGTGCAGCTGCGTTTTTGCTCAATAACAAGAGAGAGTTTGAGAGTGTTTTGGTCCGGAATTTTTGTGCAGGTTGTGTGTGTGTTGTGGCCGAAATTCTAGAAAAAGGAAGGGAGAATTCTGGTGTTTTTTTTGGCCAAATCAAAGTCCTAATTGGTTGAGGTTATCTTGGATAACTTATCCTAGGTTTTTGGAGAGTTTAAGTTGAGCTCAATGAGCTCTTAAGGTGGCGGCCAGATTGGTGCATTTTCCAAAAATATTACATGAAGAAAATAAGCTTTTTGATAAGGAAATAATTAAATTAACTCCCTAGATTATTTTGAGTAAATTTAAATAACTAATAGATAATTATTTCACAAGATAAAAATATGGTTTTCTTGAAGATAAAGCCGAAATTTTCTTTTATTCCTCCCCTAAATTTCGAAACCCCATAATCCAAAAGATAAATGCTTAATTTAAAATCTAGAATTTATCCTTTTATTTTCCCTTCTAAACTCTTTAAAGAAAATTAAAATATGGAGACTTATCTCCTTTAAAAAGTGGCGGCCACCACATTAAAACAAGATATAGATTTATGTATTTTATTTCCTAATAAGATGCTTAGATATAGGTTTTAAAATTCTAGATTTGTGATATTTAAAATTCTCTAAAAAATTATGATAGGGTATTAAAAATAAGGATTTAATTTATTTTTGAATCCTTTATAGAATAATCCCAAGATAATTCACACTCCTAAATTTTAGGAATTGGACTTCAAGGTGGCGGCTACTCTAAAGGGAAGTTTCAGCCAAGGCTTAGGAAAATTAGGGAAAAGAGAATAAAAGAGAGAAAATGATTTGCAAAAGTTGGGATTCAAACTCAAGCCCACCGAATTAAACACTAAGTCTTATCCACTAGACCACAACAACTCTTGTTAAATTATTTCTCCAATAAATTCTCTTAACTCCTACTATCACCTCATTTCCTTTCTAATAAATTTCCACAAATAAAACAAAAGCTCAACTAACACAACTATATCATAATAAATAAATTCAAGAGATAGCAAACTCATATATTCATGAGAATATTTCAAATTACCAAATGCAATACAAAATCTTATGACATGCATGACTTTCCCCACATAATAAATGTGGTTTAATATGGGATATTACAGTTATAGCTCAATACACCATAGATATGTAGGGTGTTACAATTGGTATCAGAGCATAGTGGAACCATAATAAAGTTTCTGATGAAGAATAGTTGAGCCTCTCACGGGACAAAATAGAGTCCATCATAGTATATAGATTTATAGAGATGATAAATTTTATAGAGTCAAATATGGAAGTAACTGGGATTTATGAATTTGGGGTATTCAAGTCAGATGTAATCCCTTCTGATGAGTTAGAAGAAGAAAAAATTGGGTTAATTTTGATATTTTTGAAAAAGAGATTTGTGATCCCAAATTTGGACAATAGTAAAGAGAATGAGGACATGAATGCCTAAGAATTTAGATATTAAGTAAATAATTACTGATTTTGAATTTCCAGTCTTGGGATCAGTGGTGATAAGATGATAGTAAAGAGTTTTGCACTTAAGGACCTTGTATATGCAGTATGATGTAAGATGTGAAGACGGGAATGTGTACACTTGTGTAATACTCCAGTAGTATATTTTGTATACTAGAAACTCTATTTTATCATAATACATGGAAGGGTGCGATCATATTTGTACTAATGCACCGGATTCCATTAAAACTCTAAATTTAAGCATGCTTGGGTTGGAAAATCCAATGATGGGTGACTTTCAAGGAAGCAATCATGGAAGTTGGAAGGAAAAAATTTAGAGCAATTAAGAAAGTAAAATAAGGATTTATACGTGTAACAATGCAAACACAGAAGGAAATTTGATAAAGGATATATGAGAATGATGTATGTGAAAGTGCATTACCGAAAAGAGAGGATATGGGAGTAAGGTAGTTTATTCATTACTTTAATTGTGGAAGGAAATATATAAAGTGAAAAATTACCCCGCCCGAATAATTTGTGAAACGGGTCATATCAAGGATCAAAGTTAAGACTCGTAAAGAGTAATTGAAGCAAAATCTATGAAGATTAAATTACAACCAAAACACACATAGCAAAACCAGCCGAAGAACAAGGAAAAAAAATGCACGTAGCTCTTCCTGCATGAAGAAGGAAAAAAAAATATTTCTTTTTACCTCTTCTTGTTCTCAAACGTGGTTGAACTGGAATATGCGGAACTGGAGTAGGGGCACTGGTGGAAAGCTCTGGTGTGATTCCTGAAAGCCTTTTACTACGTCTGTGCATGTATATGAATGCCAAATCTCCTCTTGATCTTCCAATATATGGCCTGCCTAATCCACATTTAGTGAAAACTCATAGGACTAAGGAATTTTTCCAGAGAGAAAAAAAGAGGCTGTCTATTTTTCATTTTTTCAGAGAAGAAGAAGAAAACAACGTACATCTTTATTTTCCTGTTTAACTTAAATAAAACCTTAGGTTAAACTGGAATTTTAATTTGGCCTATTGGACTCTTAGTTTAACCTCTTGAACCAAATTAATTATTCTAATTAGGACCAAATAAATGGTCCAGAAAATAATTAAAATTTCAGCCTAAATAAACTAATCCAATTAACAAGACTATATTAGTTTAGTCCCAGGTCAATATTTAATTATTCAAATTGAGCTAACAATTAATTAAACCATCAAACTAATTTAATTAATTCTCTCTATCTGTGGACCTTTATTTTATTTTAGCCCAACAATTAAATCAGGTTACTAAAATAAAATAAATTTTATTTAATTTTATTTAAGACCAATTCCTTAGCATGTATATAATTAGGACTTACAGTCTATACCGGGGACTAAAAGACACATCACCTTGGTTACTAAAATGACCAAAATACCCTTATCATATAAATAGCTGTATTTTGTATTTTAAATATTTTTTAATATCACCATAAGGAAATATTGACCGCAATGACAACATCGCGTTAGTAAAATGTCCGACCTACAGGTGAAATGACTAAAATACCCCTCTATACATCACCGTGCATTAGAGAGGAAAAAATGTACTAACACCTCTCTAAATGACATCTACCATCCTTAGGCTTCTAGTCTAATGATCCATGACTTCCTAGATTGTTTCTGCTTTCCAAAGGAGCTACCCTAAAGCAAATATCCAAGTCATGTTTCCCAGGGCCCTGGATATTTAGGTCATTCAGACAACCACAATGGGCAATATAGTATAGAAACTATCTTGTACAAGTCTGTCTTAACTAACTAGTCACATATACCCAATATGCAAGTATATTGGTCTTACGATAGAACCTTAACTAGAGCATATCAAAGTATATGTTTCCAGCTTCATCAAACCACCAACTCATACTCAAGTCGTAGAGTACTAGTCCACGTTGTAGCATAGTAGTCTAGGTTTCTACCATATAGTACTTTAAGAAACCACTACTACAAGTCATGTTCTATGTATTCAAAGTACGTTTATGTCATGAAATGAGTGGACTACTCACTACCCAAAGGTAAGCCATTCCCCATTTGAAATTCATAACACAATAACCTAAACATGATGAGATTCCCATTCTATCAATCGGTTAAGAATAAATGTTTACGTGTTAAGTAACCTGTGATCCATACCTTACTATGAAAGACCACCATTTATATGGACCACTTATTTAAACATAATGGGTCTTTTCCAAACGTAATTATGCACAAATAAAATATAAATTCACAAATAATTCCCAAAGATAAATTCTTTTATTAAAACATTCGTTGTTTACATCAGAAACCTAGTCTAAGAGGGTATATTTCCCAATAATCTCCCACTTGCACTCTAAGACTAAGTAAGTCCATAGGTACCCACCCCTATGGTGTCTATGTGCCTCTTGAAGACTCTCTCAACCAAATGCTTGGTGAATGGATTTGCTAGATTATTCTCTGAGGTAATCTATTCCACCACAACTTCTCATTTCTGGATGAAATCTCAGATCAGGTGGTACTTTCTCTAGATGTGCTTCCTCTTCTTATGGTTCTTGGGTTTTTTGGATTGCGATACTACTTCAATGTTGTCGCAATACATCACAATCGGCCTATCCATGTGTGGCATGACTCCAAGTTCTGAAAGGAACATCCAGAGCCAGACTGCTTCCTTGGATGCCTTCGAAGTTGCCACATACTCAGCTTCCATGGTTGAGTCAACAATTCAAGATTACTTTATACTTCTCCACGAAATAGCTTTTCTAGACAAGATGAAGACATATCCACTAGTGGATTTTCTCTCATTCTTATTTACCTGGAAGTCTGAGTCTGTGTATCCTATAGGAACCAAGTCATCAGCCCTATAAACTAGCATATAATCTCTCATTCCCTTGAGGTACTTGAGAATATACTTTACAGCTTACCAATGAACCTCCCTAGGGTTTGACTAATATCTATTGACTAAGCCTATAGCAAAATAGATATCTGATCTAATACATACCATGGCATACATGAGACTTCCCATAGCCGAAGTGTAGGGAATCCTACTCATTCTGTCTTTTTCTTCTTGAGACTTAGGGCAGTCCCTTGAACAAAAAGACAACCCATGTCTATAAGGAATTAGAGCTCCCTTGCATGAGTCCATGCTGTACTTGGCCAGCATCTTGTCAATGTATGTCGCTTAGGATAATCTTAACATTCTCTGCCTCCTATTTCTAAAAAGCTTAATCCCAAGAATATAACTAGCTTATCCCAAGTCCTTCATACTAAATTGACTAGACAGCCAAATCTTTGTAGATGACAATGACCCTACATCATTTCCAATGAGTAGAATATCATCCACATACAAGACAAGAAAAACCACATTAATGCCTTCAAGTTTCCTATACACGCATGGTTCATCCTCGTTTTGAATAAACCGTAAGACTTTACAGTCTCATCAAAACGAATGTTCCATGCTCTCGATGTCTACTTAAGTCCATAAATGGACTTCTTAAGCATGCAAACCATATGTTCTTGGCCTTTAGCAATAAAGCCTTTCAGTTGGGACATATAGATGTCTTCGCTAAGATGGCCATTTAAAAAAGTTGTTTTAGCATCCATTTGCCATATCTCGTAGTCATAATGACATGCGATGGCAAGAAGGATACGGATGGACTTAAGCATGGATACCAGGGAAAAGTTTCCTTATAATCGATACTGGGGGTGGTAATCGTGTCGTGTTTGGGTTGATAGGTCGTGTCAACTTAAGATAATTACACTCGACAGGCTAACTCAAACACGACTCGATTAATAAATGTGTCATGTCGTGTCAGTTTAGTAGGTATTCGAGTTGACAGAATTAGTAATTTTTTATTTAATTTTTATATCTAATCGTGTCATGTCGTGTCAATCCATTTATTTTCGTGTCTTGTTCGTGTTATAAAACGGGTTGACACGACATGACACGATTAGATATAAAAATTAAATAAAAAATTACTAAATCTGTCAACTCGAATACCTACTAAACCCGCCAATCTGTGCACCATTACACAAAAAATTTTAAAAAATCAAATCAAATCATATAAAATTAAAAAAAAACTAATAAAACGGCTAATTAAGTTATAAATAACCAATAAAACAACAAATCATCCCACTAAATATCTAGACATCTCAATAAATTCATAAGATTTAATCTTAAAAATCTAAACGTCAAGAAAATAGCCATATTAACATCATTCATTTTCCTTAAGAAGTGTTATATAATTAAACAAAATAGACACACAAATAATTCAATTAATTCATACAATAAAATTTAGTTTAATTAATTCATGTAAAAAATTAAATTATCTAATTTTCTATAGGGAAATTTGTAGGGTATGACAAAAAGTAATTAAATATAAATATTAAAAAAAGTTAAACGGATTTGCAGGTTGAAACGGGTTCAACCCGTTTATGACCTGTACACGTTTAAAGTTAAACAGGTCGACCTGTTTCGACCCGAACCCGTGAAACCCCAACCCTAACCCGCTATAACCATGTCATGTTGGCGTGTTGTGTTCAATGTTGCTGCCCCTAATCGATACCCTTTTTCTGAGTATACCCTTTTGCCACAAGCATAGCTTTGAAGGTTTTCACCTTCCCATCTACTCCCCTCTTCCTCTTATATACCCACTTACACCCAATGGGTTTTATTTCTTCAGGTGAAGCTATAAGATCCCAAACTTGATTGAAGTACATAGACTCAATCTCGGCTTTCTTAGCTTCATGGCAAAGATTTGCATCAGCATCAGCAATAGCCTTCTCGTATCTAGTGGGGTCTTGTTCCTGATGGTCGGAAACTAGCTCAAAAGCTTCTCTAGTCCATCTCTCTGGAACCCTAGACATTCTCCCACTACGATGAGGCTCCATTTGTACAAACTCTAGATGTTGTGTCTCTTCTTGTTCCACAATCGGGTCAGAAGAAGTTAATTCCGAAGATAACTTCTCTTCAAGTTCCAACCTAATTAAACCTTTAGTAGAAGTACTTTGATCATCCTCTAAGTTTCTAGCATTGGTACTAACCAGTACTTTCTGCTCCTTAGGATGAAAAAAGTAACCACCCATTTGTCCCTTTTGGATACCCAACAAAATAGCATAATTCTGATCTTGGTTCCAACTTGTCTTCTTGGACCAGTACATAAGCTAAACAACCCTATATCCTGAGATGATTCAGACTTGACATATGCCCAGTCCACATCTCATAGGGAGTCCAAGGTACTAACTTAGAAGGCACCAAGTTTAGAATGTATGTCGCTGTTTCCAGGGCATACCCCTAAAAAGATACTGGAAGAGTAGCATGAGACATCATGCTTCAGACCATTTCCATCAATGTCCTGTTCCTTCTCTCAGCTACCCCGTTCTGCTGGGGTGTCCCCGGCGCAGTGAGCTGGGATACTATCCCATAATGTACCATGTAATCCTTGAATTCACCAAGGAGGTACTCTCCACCATGATCCAATCACAAGGTCTTGATCAATTTACCTGTCCGACGCTCCACTTCAGCCTTAAACTCCTTGAACTTTTCAAAAGAGTCAGACTTGCATCTCATTAGGTAAATATAACCAAATCTTGTACAATCATCCGTTAAAATGATAAAGTACTCAAAACCCCCTCTAGCTGGTGTAGACAAGGGACCACGCACATCAGTATGAACAAGACTCAATATTTCCTTAGCTCTATCCGCCTTTGGAGTAAACGACCTTTTGGTCATTTTTTCCATTAGGACGGATTCATACTGAGGCCAATTTTCCAATCTCAACGATCCCAAAGGCCCATCATGGATTAACCTCTGAATCCTGGTGAGTTGATATGACACAATCTTAGATACAAAAAATATGAGTCATTGACATTGGTCTTTCTCTTCCTAGTTAAAGGTTCAGATTGAGCATTATTTAATTGATTGTTAATAGGGTTTAAGAAGAATAGATTTCCATACATGTGCCTAGTACATAAAATTTCTCCATCTCTACTCATAGAAATACCAGAATGAAAAGATATAGAATATCCTTGATTTATTAATTTTGCAACTGAAATCAAATTATGATAAAATCCAGGTACGTATAAAATATCTTTCAAAACCACTATTCTATTCTAATAAAAAATAAGATCCAACTCTCCCACTGCAAGGGCCCAGACTTGTGCTCTATTTCTCACACGTAGCCCATGTTTGTCCTTTTTTAGTATTCTAATCTTTCAAAACCCCTGCATGGAATTATGGATATGATCAGTGGCCCCTGAATCAACAATCCAAGTAGAAGTTGATCTAACCATTGATATATACTCTAGATAGAAAGCATTACCTGTGGGGTTTTTCTTGGCTTGAAGATCTGGACACTTTTTTTTTCCAGTGTCCCTTCTTTCCATATTTGAAGCACTTGCGCTTGGGTTTGTCTTTGGGCTGGGACACTACATTTTCCTTCTTCCTTTTGAACTTTCTGGAATTAGGCCCAGTGCTAGAGGAAGAAGCCTTAGCAATCATAGCCTTTGATTGAGGCTTCATGACCTTATCTGCCATCTAGAGTTCCTTCATCAACTCAGTTAAACTCATGTTTAACTTGTTCATGTTGTAATTCAACTTGAATTGAGTAAAGGAACCTGATAGAGATTCGAGAACCATGTCCACTTGGCTCTCGGGGTCAATGACAACCCCTAAGATTTCTTCTTCCTCCAAAGCAGCAATCATCTTGAGCATGTGCTCTCTGACTAATGCTCCCTCAACCATCTTAGTATGAATTATTCTTCGAAGAGCCTCCTGCCTTGCGGGCCGACTCTTGTCCACAAACATAGTGGCTAGTGACTAGCTAATATCATACACAAAAGCCATGTGCTCATGTTTTGACTGGAGCACATTAGACATGGAGGCTAACATATAGCAACATGCCATTTCGTCTACCTTCTTCCACGCCTTCTCAGCCTCTCACTTTTCAACGGTGAAACCTTCCTCAATAACTGGGCAGGACTCGTAAAGGACATACTTATACTCCTCAGCTATGAGTATTATGTCCAGGTTCCTCTTCCAGTCCACATAGTTTGGACCTGTTAGCTTATTCTGTCGGAGAATAATGGCCAAAAGACTAAAAGAACCTCCCACTATTTCTGAAAAAAATGAAAATAAAAGAAAGGATTTAGTTTGTGAAAACAAAAAAAATTTATGCACTTCATCCTTATATCAAAACTGATAATAGTAACTTTAATATAATTTATTTGGCTCTTAGAAAAACTGACATAGCTTCTTAGGAAGATTAACAGTTCCCTAAGCTAAGTGTGTTAACCACCACAAATTAATTTCCCTTCTAGGTAATGATCTAGAAGATAACTCCATCGAGGGGATGGATGTTTCCTTTCATTTCCTATGGACATACCTCGCACTATAACCTCCAACGTCGGCTGGCCGATCATAGTACGTGTCCCAAGTTATTCACTATATCCTTCCATTAGATCTAGATCCTTGTAGTATCCCCATTCTATACGGGTTCACTCCTAGGGTGACGCAAGGGGACCCACGATCTCTAATGAGGATCGTGATGGAAGCCATGGGGCCGTTGGAACCCCTCTCCCACTTAGTCTTTTAAAATAAGGGTTTTTTCTGGAAAAATATCCTTTTGAAAATTTCTATTAAGTTTTTCCTTAACTCAAAAATAAAATATCTAAATCCATTAAATTTTTTATGTCAAAGTTTATATCCTTTGAGAGATTTTTCCATGGACTAATTTTATTTAAGTTAAAAACGTAATGGTTTCAAAAATTTTCAATTAAAACTTTCTAGAGACTTTGGTCTTAAGTTTATTTGACAAAACAATTTTTCTTGTGCAAAAATAAAACAAAATGGCTTTTATTTTTAACTTACAAAAATATATAAATCCAGTATATTTTCTATGTTAAAGATTAAATCCTTTAAGAAAATATCTAAGGATTAATTTTTGATCAAGTTAACATAACTATTTAATTTGTAGAAAAAATGTTTTCTTGTCAAAAATATTGCCAAAGACTTTGGTCATTGAGAAAACGTGCACATAGGTACTCAAAAATGAATAGCATGCTAGAAAATAGTAGACGTTTTCATGCTTTTCTATTTTTAAACCTAAGTGTCCAAATAATAGAATTAAACATATTAATTAATTAATAAATTGTCTTGTTTAATCCTAAAATCCCTTACTAATATTTTTCATGCAAAAATATTCCACGAATATTAACTATTGCAAAAATATTAACTTCGTCTGGTATGGAACCCAAAACAAAAAAGAAAATGCAAGAAAATTACAAAGGGAAAAAAAATTTCTCCTTGGTCGACTACACCTGCCGCACGGGAATGGAGCCGTTCTACACTGTGGTCCACAACACCCGCCGCACTGAACCTGCACCACGCGGGTGACCCAAGTCCATGACTCGCGTGCCAACCCGCTCCAGTGCTGCTGACCTGCGTGTTGTTGCTGACTCGCGTGTTGCTGTTGACTCGCGTTCCATTGCTGACCTGCGTTAAATCCGAAAGTCAATTGCACCGAATCAGCCGAGCCACCCTCTGGCTCTAGACATAGACACTGCTAGCGGCTTAGCTCTCCGAGCTGAGCCGAGTCGATGAATAGTGCCTTCTCCTTCACAGATTTCCGCTGCGATTTTTCTCTGATGCGTTCTTCTGGTTTTTTTTCTCTGTGACAATTTTCCAGCTTTTGGCCCTTTGATTTCAACCCGAAATCAATGAAATCACAAACCAACAACTGCCTATACCCATTAACATTGGGCTTACACGATTTGCTAAGGAAAAAACCTAATTACATCTTACCTATACCTCCATCCGAGAGGTTTAACAAGCAGTCTATCCATACAAAAAAAAAAAAAAAACAAAAACAAAAACAACGAAGGATCACAGTTAAGCAGACATGTGTGTCCAATTTTATTAACTAGCATACATGCTTCCTCTATTGGCACAAAATCTTCATTCTCTGATACCAATTAAAGATTAAATTGCAACTGAAACATACACAGCAAAACCAGTTGAAGAACAAGAAAAAAAACGAATGCAGCTCTTCTTGCGTGAAGAAGGGGAAAAAAATATTTCCTTTTACCTCTTCTTGTTCTCAAACGTGGCTAAACTGGAATATGCGGAACTGGAGTAGGGGCACGGGTGGAAACCTCTGGTGCGATAACTGCAAGCCTCTTACTACGTCTGTGCATGTATATGAATGCCAAATCTCCTCTCGATCTTCCAATATATGGCCTGTCTAATCCACCTTTAGTGAAAACTCACAAGACTAAGGAATTTTTCCAGAGAGAAAAAAAGGGGCTGTCTATTTTTCGTTTTTCAGAGAAGAAGAAGAAAAAAACATACATTTTTATTCTCCTATTTAACCTAAATAAAATCTTAGGTTAATCTGGATTTTTAATTTGGCCCATTGCACTTTTAGTTTAACCTCTTGAAGTAAATTAATTATTCTAATCAAGACCAAATAAATGGCCCGGTAAATAATTAATTTTTCAGCCCAAATAAACTAGTCTAATTAACAAGACTATATTAGTTTAGTCCTAGGTCAATATTTAATTATTCAAACTGAGCAAAGACCTGAACAATTAATTAACCCATCAAACTAATTTAATTAATTCTTTCTCTCTATCGTGGACCTTTATTTTATTTTAGCCCAATAATTAAATCAGGTTACTTAAATAAAATAAATTTTATTTTATTTTATTTAAGACCAATTCCTTAGCCTGTATATAACTAGGACTTACAGTCTATATTGGGGACAGAAAAACACACCACCATGGCTACTAAAATGATCAAAATACCCTTACTATATAAATAGCTGTATTTTGCATTTTAAATATTTTCTAATATCACCATAAGGAAATATTGACCGCAATGACAACATCGCGTTAGTAAAATGTCCTACCTACAGGTGAAATGACTAAAATACCCCTCTATACATCGCCATGCATTAGAGAGGAAGAAATGTACTAACACCTCTAAATGGCATCTACCATCCTTAGGCTTCTAGTCTAATGATCCACGACTTCCTAGATTGTTTCCGCTTTCCAAGGGAGCTACCCTAAAGCAAATATCCAAGTCATGCTTCCCAGGGCCCGGGATATTTAGGTCATTCAAACAACCACAAGGGGTGATATAGTATAGAAACTATCTTGTACAAGTTTGTCTTAACTAACTAGTCACATATACCAAATATGCAAGTATATTGGTCTTACGATAGAACCTCAACTAGAGCACATCAAAGTACATGTTTCCAGCTTCATCAGACCACCAACTCATACTCAAGTCGTAGAGTACTAATCCACGCTATAGCAATAGTAGTCTAGATTTCTACCATATAGTACTTTAAGAAACTACTACTACAGGTCCTATTCTACGTATTCGAAATACGCTTATGTCATGAAGTGAGTGGACTACTCACTGGCCAAAGGTAAGCCATTCCCCATTTAGAATTCATAACACAATAACCTAAACATGATGAGATTCCCATTTTCATCAATTAGTTAAGAACAAATGTTTATGTGTTAAGTAACTCGTGATCTGTACCTTACTGTGAAAGACCACCATTCATATGGACTATTTACTTAAATACAATGGGTCTTTTCCAAATGTAATTGTGCACAAATAAAATGTAAATTCACAAATAATTTCTAAGAATAAATTCTTTTATTAAAACATTCAATGTTTACATCAGAAACCTAGTCTAAGAGGGCATATTTCCCAACACTCTATCTTTCAATTAGGGATGGAAAACACTCAAAAAATATCAATAGTTGCTCTGGGTAAAGTGGTATCAATACAATAGCGTTTAAGGAGGATGCACTGTAAATGTGTTGTTGGACTTTGATAACAAACGGATTAATGGATGGATTTGTGTAGAATTCACATGTAGTAAGAAAATTGTATAAGAAAAATTCATTTGGTGTTACATTGCTAGATGTTGTGCTTTATGGTTGTATAACCGCAGTAGAGGTTATACTATAAACTATTTTGATTCCCTGAATTTTTAGATGCCCATAGTAGAAGTGTCTTATAAATTGTATGATAATATTTTTAGGAGAAATAGAGATAGTATGGGGGATTCATTCAAAGACACACTAGGAACTAAATTGCAGGCAGTCAACCAAATTAATGGGGACACTACTCGAGGGATAAAAGTATAACACACAGGGAATAAGGTGATATAAATATCATTAAGGATTACAGAAACACTTTAACACTTAGTAAAGAAACTTTATTTCAGAGAAAAGCCATGTTGGAGATGGATGTGGACCAAGCTCTGGAGCAATTTCTCCAATTTTATCCCCTGGAGTATTATGGAAAGCCAAACCAAGAACAAAAGGCTAAATCTTGGATGGAACGAATGGAAGCCATCTTTGAGATTTTGAATTATTCAGAACAAAGATTGATTCTAAACAATGCCAATAAAAAATGTTGTTGGGGTGAGTCCAAATTTAACGTACAAAGAAAAGTTGATTATGGTTTTTAAATGTGCCAAAAGACACGACAACATTTATTAAGATACCCTGAAGCTATTTTCTTGTATAAGGTGAACTTTGAGGAAATGATGAAGAGATTCTCAATATTAATGAAGGTCATTGTTATGTGCCAAGAAAGTGAATTGTTTGCATGGAGTTCCTCCTAGTATTGTGCCTAATTGTAATGTAAGATTCATCTTAAAATTTGGAGGATTTTAAAGAATGATATCAGAATTCAATACTGTAATACACTGTAAAATAACTCAAAATTTTGAAGATGTAAGGTGAGCAGGTACACTGGATTTTGGAACTAAACGGATTGATAGCTCGACATGTACGAAGTTTGTGTACAATGGCAATTATTGATAAATGTTTGAACAATTCTATTTGAGACGTTATATAGAAAAAGTATTAGACGCTTCTATATGTGGAATGCTTAAGATAAAAATAGAATATACCTGACATCATGAATCTTGAGAAAGTATTACAGATGGTAGAATTGATCAAGTAAAATGAGAAACTACACAAGGTCATTAAAGAAATTACTTCAACCAGTACAAGAGAAATTTGGAAATTATAGAAAGAAACCAAGTGTATTTAAATTTGACACTAAAAAGTTAAATGGAAAAATAAAATTTAGGAGATGAAACAAGCATTTTGGACATATTAAATCACTCCGATCCTAGAAAGGATCAAAAAGGTAGAACATTGGATGCATTTTCATCATCATGCCCTCAAACAGATGGACAAATATAGAAAGTAAACAAAATTTTGGAAATCATGTTGCTTGCATGTACTGTAGACAGTTGGACCAAGTGGATTGATAACTTGCCATATACAAGGTTTGCATACAACAATAGTTACCTATAACGATTGGGATGGCCTTATTTGAAGCTTTATATGAAAGAAAATGTTAGTCCCTGTTGTATTGGGAAAGTTTAGGGTGGAAAGTGAATGAATAGGATGCCTTTGATCTTGAGGAAATACAGCGGACAGTAGAACTTATCAAAGCCAGGCTAAAAATTGCTCAAACTAGACAGAAGAGTAATATTGATCAACATAGGAGAGACTTAGAGTTTGTGGATGGAGATCAAGTATTCTTGAAGTTGACTCCACAATGCCAATTAGGAAGTAGAGAATAAAGGAAAAAGGTTGGCACCCAGGTATATTGGACCATTTCTAATTGTCGAAAGAATTGGAAGAATGGCTTACCGTATAAAGTTACCAATAGAACTTCAAGGTATTTGTGATGTATTTTATGTCTCCTAATTTCGGAGATATATGGTTGATCCTACACATGTTTTGAATGAAGAGCCCATTGAAATGACACCAAACTTGAAGTATGAGGAGAAACCTATTAAAATCTTGGAGTGTGCTAAGAAGGAGTTACAGAATAAGAAGATTCCGCTTGTGAAGGTATCATGGAATCATTACCCCGTACAAGATACTACATGAGAGATAGAAGCAAAGATATGGGAAAAGTATCCAGAATTGTTCCAAGGATAAGCCAATCTCGAGGACGAAATTCTTTGAAGGAGGGGAGATTGTAATACCTTGCATTTTTGAATTTTAGATGGCCACTACTTTTGATAAAATTGGAATTTATTCCAGGGTCCAAAAGAAGAAATAGTCAGTAAAATAAGATGAACATCTTGGTGCAATAAAAATATTCAGGGGCAATATTAGAATTTTGTAATTTATAGGGACCTAGATGAAAATTTCAGATTTGTTCTACCCGTACCCTAAATATTTAGATTGTGACTCCTCTTAGTAGAGTGAGGGTTTATGAGTACGCTAAGAACAAAAATTAAATAGTGTGATAAGACGGAGTTTCGGTATAATCCGAGCTACAAGGGGTATTATCGTAATTTTAACTACGATCGGGGTTTTGACTGCAAATTGAAAAGAATTGAGAAAAAAATTGAGAAATTTGAGTCCTATCATTGAGATCAAAGAAATTTATAGATTTTATTAGTGGAATAAAATAACTTCTTGATACAAATTGGAGTATGGCTATTTTCTGAGAAAAATTGGAAACGCAATCAAGATTTAAACACATGGCATTATGTGGTGAATGAAAATAAGTGTTAAAATATCATTGGAGGAGTAAAATATTTGTGGGATTATTTAATTGCAAAAGCTTGTTGAATAAATTTAAGGATTAGGGAATTTAATTAAATCAACCAATAGGAAAAATAGTTGAAAATGGATAGCCCACAATTCATTAATTGTTGGTTAACCTTGTGACCATTTTTGGTCACAAGATGAGGTGGTGGAAGTGTATTTTTTAGCAAGAACACCATAAGAAGAGAAAAATAAAACAAGGAAGAAAAGGAAGAAAAAGTTGAGAAAATTTGAGGAAAATTAGAAAATAAAGAGAGAAAAGTGTTCTTGGTGTTCTTGAGACAAAAGCAAGCTAGAGGATCTCACAAACAAGGTAAAAGGAAACACCCCATGAATTAAAGTTGGTGATTTCATCGCAGTGATAGTTTTGATATGAATTTTAACATGAAATCATCCAGATTATTATGATTATATGTAGCATTAATTTGGTACTATATGAAGAATTACGTGTGTGAGTGTGTGCCGGTTGCTTGGGGGGTTCATGTACTATATTTTGTGTGATGGATAGGTTTGTTTTGATGGTGATTTCAAGTATCGATCATGGTTGTAAAGGATAATGCTAGAATTGGAAAGAAAATAGTAGTTAAACACTTAAAAGAACTAATTATGATCATTCTTGGTTGTAAATGTTGGTTGTATGTTGTTTAGATATGAACTTGGTAACTTGCTTGAATCTAAGAAATTGAAGAATTAAGAGTGCTTGGAAGGGAGATGAAGTGGATTAAGTGTGCAACAGATGTTATAAAGCAAGGAGAACAAGTAGGTGAAGTTGTTTGTGGAAAAGAGATAAAATCCAAAGAAATTCTGAGACATTTTTGTCTCAAGCTTCTAGACAAAACTAAAGTTAAGGGAATAGGCTCCCTAGAAATGTAGTTGAAGGTCTAACGAGTGTTTTGATATAAAATGGAGACCAATCGGTTTGTGGATCAAAAGTTATTCATAAAACAAAATGGTGTATCAAAAGGGTAAAATGCATAATTTTATTTTAAAGAAAAAGAACTCAAAGGAGATTTATTTGTATGAAAAGAGGAATGAAAAGATTGAGAATCATGAAAAGATATGATGCTTCTGAAGAGAAAGGAAATGTGGAAATGAGAAATGAAGGATTCGGATATATGATATATGTATTTGTGTGCTTATTTTACAAAGAGAATGAAGAAATAGGAAATGAGTGATTTCCTTTCGTTGGTACTAGTTGAATATTGAGCTAAGCTTAGGTATATCTGATATGGGCTAAAATCATCATTATTTTACTAGTTATTTGAGATTATTTTGAGATACATTTGTTGTTATAACAAGGCATATTCCTTCCTATTTGACATTTTGCTTGTAAAAAGTGTTTTTGGCAAATTTGTGCAGATTTGAGTTAAATTTGAGCCAAAAAAATGAACAATTCCAAAATACACCTGACACCAAGCCCAGCCAAGGGACCGGTGTTGGATCTATTCTGGTTAAGCAAGGAAACCGAGCCAATTTCAGGAAGAAAACCGAATAGACCTAGCGCCAGGCCTGACAAGTGAACAAATGTGGAAAGGGAGGTATTCAATTCTTCTCTATGTACTAATAATTTTAATCTCTATTTATCACATGATTTTTTAAGTTCTTCTCAATGCTTGGAGAACAAGGGTCCAAATAATGATGTGCTGAATTTATCATGCCTCAAGGAGTTAGATCTTTCAATGCTATATCATAAGAAGTCTTTGGAGGATTGTGGTAATTTCTACCCTTCACCATATTCAAAGGTGTTGGGAATATGTCCTCTTAGACTAAGTTCTGATGTAAACATCAAATATTTTAATAAAAGAATTTATCTTTGAGAATTGTTTCTAAATTTACATTTTATTTGTGCACAATTACATTTGAAAAAGACCCATTGTGTTTAAGTAAGTGGTTCATGTGAATGGTAGTTTTTCATAGTAAAGTATGGATCACGGGTTACTTAGCACATAAACATTTGTTCTTAACCGATTGATGAGAATGAGAATATCATCATATCTTGGTTATTGTGTTATGAATTCCAAATGGGAAATGGCTTACCTTTGGCCAGTGAGTAGTCCACTCACTTCATGACATAAGCATATTTCGAATACATAGAATAGGACCTATAGTAGTGGTTTCTTAAAGTACTATATGGTAGAAACCTAGACTACTACTGCTGCAGCGTGGACTAGTACTTTACGACTTGAGTATGAGTTGGTGGTCTAACAAAGCTGGAAGCAAGTACTTTGATATATTTTAGTTGAGGTTCTATCATAGGACCAATACACTTACATGTTGGGTATATGTGACTAGTTAGTTAAGACAGACTTGTACAGGATAGTTTTTGTATTATATCGCCCCTTGTGGTTGTCTGAATGATCTAAATATCCAGGGCCCTGGGAAACATGACTTGGATATTTGCTTTAGGGTAGCTCTCTTGGAAAGTAGAAATAATCTAGGAAGTCATAGATCATTGGACTAGAAGCCTAAGTATGGTAGATGTCATTTAGAAAGGTATTAGTACATTTCTTCCTCTCTAATGCACGGCGGTATATAGAGGGGTATTTTGTCATTTCACCTGTAGGTCAGAGACTTGCTAATGCGGCATTGCCCTTGGGGTTAATATTTCCTTATGGTGATATTAGGAAATATTTAAAATGCAAAATACAACTATTCATATGGCAAGGGTATTTTGGTCATTTTAGTAGCCAATGCGGTGTGTCTTTTGGTCCCCATTGTAGACCATAAGTCTTAATTATATACAGGCTAAGAAATTGGTCTTAAATCAAATTAAATAGAATTTATTTTATTTAAGTAGCCTGATTTAATTATTAGGCTAGAATAAAATAAAGATCCACAGAAAGAGAGAAATAATTAAATTAGTTTGGTGGGTTAATTAATTATTCAGGGTCTTGGCCCAATTTGAATAATTAAAGATTGACTTAGGACTAAATTAATATAGTCTTATTAATTGGACTAGTTTATTTGGGTTAGAAAATTAATTATTTACTAGGCCATTTTATTTGGTTCTAATTGGAATAATTAATTTAGTTCAAGAGGCTAAACTAAGAGTCCAATGGGCCAAATTAAAAAATCCAGTTTAACCTAAGGTTTTATTTAGATTAAATAGGAGAAAAAGATGTACGTTGTTTTTTCTCTTCTTTAAGAAAAATAAAAAATAGACAGCCATCTTTTCTCTCTAAGAAATTCCTTAGTCTTGTGAGTTTTCACCAAACGTGGATCAGGCAGGCCATATATTAGAAGATCGAGAGGAAAGTTAGCATTAACATACATGCACAGACATAGTAGGAGGCTTGCAGGAATTGCACCAGAGGTTTTCACCAGTGCACCTTCCTCAGTTTCTCATATTCCAGTCCACCCAATTTTGAGAACAAGAAGAGGTAAATAAAAAAAAAAAAATTTCCCTTTCACGTAAGAAGAGCTGTTGCGTGGTTTTTTTTCTTGTTCTTCAGTTGGTTTGCTGTGAGTTTGCTTGCTATTTAATCTTCAATTGGTATCAGAGCATGAAGATTTTGTGCAAATATAGGAAGCATGTATGCTAGCTAAATAAAACTGGACATATATGTGTGATTAACATGTGATTCTTCACTGGTTTTGGTATGGATAGATGCTCTGTTAAACCTCTCGAGTGGAGGTATAGGCTGACCATGTAATTTAGTTTTTTCCCTTAGCAAATAGTGTAAGCCCAATGTTAATGGGTATAGGCGGTTGTTGATTTTTATTTTTATTGATTTTGGGTTGAAATCGGAGGGCTAAAAGCAGGAGAACAGTTGCAGGAAAAAAAAAGCCAGAGAACGCATCTACAGAAAATCGCAGCGGAAATTTGAAGGATAAGGCACTGTTCATCTCCGAGCTGAGCCACCAACAGGGTTCTGTGCCTGGAGCCAGGTGGCTTGGCTTGGCGTGGCGCTTCCGGCTCGGTGGAATTGCAATTTGCAATTGCACATCCACAATTCGGATTTCCCGCGGGTCATATCCTTGAAACGGTTCCAACCACGGGTCACAAATTTGGGTTGCCCATGAGTGCTCATTCCAATGCGACGGTTTTATGGACCACAGTGCAAATGGCCACATTCCAGTGCAGCAGGTGCAATGGACCAAGGAGATTTTTTTTTTCCTTGTAATTTTCTTGCATTTTCTTTTTTGTTTTGGGTTCCATACCAGGCAAAATTAATATTTTTGCAATAGCTAATATTCGCGGAATATTTTTGCATGAAAAATATTAGTAAGGGATTTTAGGATTAAACAAGACCATTAATTAATTAATTAATGTGTTTAATTCCATTATTTGGGCACTTAGGTTTAAAATTAGAAAAGCATGAAAACGTCTACTATTTCCTAGCATGCTATTTATTTTTTAGTATCTATGTGCACATTTTCTCAAAGACCAAAGTCTTAGGGAATATTTTGACAAGAAAATATTTTTCCTACAAATTAAATGGTTATTTTAACTTGAACAAAAAATAATCCTTATATATTTTCTCAAAGGATTTAATCCTTGACATAGAAAATATATTGGATTTAGATATTTTTGTAAGTTAAAAATAGAAATCCATTTTGTTTTATTTTTGCACAAGAAAAATTATTTTGTCGAATAAACTTAAGACTAAAGTCTCTAGAAAGTTTTAATTGAAAATTTATGAAACCATTAAGTTTTTAACTTAAATAAAATTAGTCCATGAAAAAAATCTCACAAAGGATATAAACCTTGACATAGAGATTTTAACGGATTTAGATATTTTATTTTTAAGTTAAGGAAAAACTTAATGGAAATTTTCAAAAGGATATTTTTCCAAAAAACCCTTATTTTAAAAAGACTAAGATGGATAGGGGTTCCAACGACCCCACAGCTTCCATCACGATCCTCATTAGAGATCGTGGGTCCCTTCGCATCACCCTAGGAGTGAACCCGTATAGGATAAGGATACTACAAGAATCTAGATCTAATGGAAGGACATAGTTAATAACCCGGGACACGTACTATGATCGGCCAGCCCATGTTGGAGATTATAGTACGAGGTATGTCTATAGGAAATGAGAGGAAATGGCCATCCCCTCGATGGAGTTATCTTCTAGATCATTACCTAGAAATGAAATTAATTTGTGATGGTTAACACACTTAGCTGAGGGAACTATTAATCTTCCTAAGAAGCTATGTCAATTCTCCTAAAAGCTAAATAAATTATATTAAAGTAACTATTATCAGTCTTAGTATAACGATAAAGTGCCCAAATTTATTTTGTTTTCACAAACTAAATCCTTTCGTTTATTTTCGTTTTTTCCAGAAATAGTGGGAGGTTCTTTTAGTCCTTTTGTCGTTATTCTCTGAGAGAATAAGCTAACGGGTCCAAACTATGTGGATTGGAAGAGGAACCTAGACATAATACTCACAGCTGAAGAGTAAAGTATGTCCTCTATGAAACCTGCCCTATTATCGAGGAAGGTTCCACCGCCAAAGAGCGAGAGGCTGAGAAGGTATGGAAGAAGGCTAACGAAATGGCACGCTGCTATATGTTAGCCTCCATGTCTAATGTGCTCTAGTCAAAACACGAGCACATGGTTTCCGCGTATGATATTAGTCAGTCACTAGCCACTATGTTCACGGACAAGAACCGGCCCACAAGGCAGGAGGCTCTTCGAACAATAATTAACACTAAGATGGTTGAGGGAGCATCAGTCAGAGAGCACATGCTTAAGATGATTGCTGCTTTCAAGGAAGCAGAAATCTTAGGGGCTATCATTGACCCCGAGAGCTAAGTGGACATGGTTCTCAAATCTCTACTGGGTTCCTTTACTCAGTTTAAGTTGAATTTTAACATGAACAAGTTAAACATGAGTTTAACTGAGTTGATGAAGGAGCTCTAGATGGCGGAGAAAGTCATGAAGCCTCAATCAAAGGCTATGATTGCTAAGGCTTCTACCTCTAAAACTAGGCCCAAGCCCAGAAAGTTCAAAATGAAGAAGGGAAATGCAATGGCCCAGCCCAAAGATAAACCTAATGGCAAGTGCTTCAAATGTGGAAAGAAGGGACACTGGAAAAAGGAGTGTCCAAAGCTTCAAGCCAAGAAAAATTCCACAGGTAATGTTTTCTATCTAGAGTCTATATCAATGGTTGGATCAACTTCTACTTGGATTGTTGATTCAAGGGTCACTAAACACATTTGTAACTCTTTACAGAGGTTTAGAAAGATTAGAAGACTTAAGAAGGGCAAACATGAGCTACGCGTGGGAAATAGAGCACAAGTCTGGGCCCTTGCAGTGGGAGAGTTGGATCTTATTTTTTATTGTAATAGAATAGTGGTTTTAAAAGATATTTTATATGTACCTGGATTTCGACAAAATTTGATTTTGGTTGCCAAACTAATAAATCAAGGATATTCTATATCTTTCCATTCGGGTATTTCTATCAGTAGAGATGGAGAAATTTTATGTACTGGGCATATGTATGGAAATCTATTCTTCTTAAACCCTATTAATTATCAATTAAATAATGCTCAATCTGAACCTTTAACTAGGAAGAGAAAAACCAATGTCAATGACTCATATCTTTGGCATCTAAGGTTAGGTCATATCAACTCAATCAGGATTCATAGGTTAATCCATGATGGGCCTTTGGGCTTATTAAGATTGGAAAATTAGCCTCAATATGAATCCTACCTAATGGAAAAGATGACCAAAAGATCATTTACCCCAAAGGCGGATAAAGCCAAGGAAATGTTGAGTCTTGTTCACACTGATGTATGTGGTCCCTTGTCTACACCAACTAGAAGGGGGTTTGAGTACTTTATCACTTTCACAGATAATTGTACAAGGTTTGGTTATATTTACCTGATGAGACGTAAGTCTGACTCTTTTGACAAGTTCAAAGAGTTTAAGGCTGAAATGGAGAGTCGGATAGGTAAACTAATCAAGACCTTGCGATTGGATCGTGGTGGAGAGTACCTCCTTGGTGAATTCAAATACTACATGGTACATCATGGGATAGTATCCCAACTCTCTGCAGCGGGACATCGTAGCAGAACAGAGTAGCTAAGAGAAGGAATAGGACATTGATAGAAATGGTCCAAAGCATAATGTCTCATGCCACTCTTCCAGTATCTTTTGGGGATATGACTTGGAAACAGCGGCATACATTCTAAACTTGGTGCCTTCCAAGTTAATACCTAGGACTCCCTATGAGATGTGGACTGGGCATAAGCTAAGTATGAATCATCTAAGGATATGGGGTTGTCCAACTTATGTACTGATCAAGGGAGATAAGTTGAAATCAAGATCAGAATTATGCTATTTTGTTGGGTATCTAAAAGGCACAAAGGGTAGTTACTTTTATCATCCTAAGGAGTAGAAAGTACTAGTTAGCACCAATTCTAGATACTTAGAGGATGATCAAAGTACTTCCAGTAAAGGTTCAACTAGGTTGGAACTTGAGTAGAAATTATCTTCAGAATCAACTTCTTCTGACCTGATTATGGAACAAGAAGAGGCACAACCTCAAGAGCCTATACAAATGGAGCCTCATCGTAGTGGGAGAGTGTCTAAGGTTCCAAAGAGATTGACTGGAGAAGTTTTTGAGCTAGTCTCTGACCATCAGGAACAAGACCGCACTAGATACGAGGAGGCTATTACTGATGCCAATGCAAATCTTTGACATGAAGCAATGAAAGCCGAGATTAAATCTATGTACTTCAATCAAGTTTGGGATCTTGTAGCTTCACCTGAAGGGATAAAACCCATTGGGTGTAAGTGGGTATACAAGAGAAAGAGGGGAGTGGATGGGAAGGTGAAAACCTTCAAAGTTAGGCTTGTGGCAAAAGGGTATACTCAGAAAGAGGGAATCGATTATGAGAAAACCTTTTCCCCAGTAGCCATGCTTAAGTCCATCCGTATCCTCCTTGCCATCGCATGCCATTATGACTACAAGATATGGCAAATGGATGTCAAGATGGCATTTTTAAATGGCCATCTTAGTAAAGACATCTACATGTCCCAATTGAAAGGCTTTATTGCTAAAGGCCAACAATATATAATTTACAAGCTTAAGAAGTCTATTTATGGACTTAAGCAGCCATCGAGAGCATGGAACATTCATTTTGATGAGACTGTAAAATCTTATGATTTTATTCAAAACGAGGATAAACCATGCGTGTATAGGAAACTTAAAGGCATTAATATGGTTTTTCTTATTTTGTATGTGGATGGCATTCCACTTATTGAAAATAATGTAGGGTCATTGTCATCTACAAAGGTTTGGCTGTCTATTCAATTTAGTATGAAGGACTTGGAAGAAGTCAGTTACATTCTCAGGATTATGCTTCTTAGAAATAGGAAGTAGAGAATGTTAGGATTATCACAAACGACATACATTGATAAGATGCTGGCCAAGTACAGCATGGACTCATGCGAGGGAGCTCTAATTCCTTGCAGACATGGGTTGTCTTTTTTTTCAAGGCACTGCCTTAAGTCTCAAGAAGAAAAAGACATAATGAGTAGGATTCCTTACGCTTTAACTGTAGGAAGTCTCATGTATGCCATCCTATGTACTAGGCCAGATATCTGCTTTATCATAAGCTTAGTTAGTAGATATCAGTCAAATCTTGGGAAAGTTCATTGGCAAGCTATAAAGTATATTCTCAACTACCTCAAGGGAACGAGAGATTATATGCTGGTTTACAGGGCTGATGACTTGGTTCCAACAGGATATACAGACTCAGACTGCCAGGCAGATAAGGATGGGAGAAAATCCACTAGTGGATATGTTTTCACCTTATCTGGAGGAGTCTTTTTATGGAGGAGTATCAAGCAATCTTGCATTGTTGACTAAAACATGGAAGCTAAGTATGTGGTAGCTTCGAAGGCATCTAAGGAAGCAGTATGGCTCTAAAAGTTCCTTTCAAAACTTGGAGTCGTGCCACATATGGGCAAGCCAATTTTGATGTATTGTGACAACACTGGAATAGTATTGCAATCCAAAGAACGCAGGAAACACAAGAAGGGGAATCACATCGAGAGGAAGTACCATCTGATCCGGGATTTCAACCAGAGACGGGAAATTGCGGTAGAACAGATTGCCTCAGAGAACAATCTAGCAGATCTATTCACCAAACCTTTGGCTGAGAGAGTCTTCAATAGACACTTAGACGTTATAGGGGTGAGTACCTACGGACTTACTTAGTCTTAGAGTGCAAGTGAGAGATTGTTGGGAAATATGCCCTCTTAGACTAAGTTTCTGATGTAAACATCGAATATTTTAATAAACGAATTTATCTTTGAGAATTATTTATGAATTTACATTTTATTTATGCACAATTACATTTGGAAAATACTCATTGTGTTTAAGTAAGTGGTCCATGTAAATGGTAGTCTTTCACAGTAAAGTATGGATCATGGGTTACTTAACATATAATCATTTATTCTTAACCGATTGATGAGAATGGAAATCTCATCATGTCTAGGTTATTATGTTATGAATTCCAAATAGAGAATGGCTTACTTTTGTCCAGTGAGTAATCCGCTTACTTCATGATATAAGCATATTTCGAATACATAGAATATGACCTGTTGTAGTGGTTTCGTAAAGTACTATATAGTAGAAACCTAGATTGTTACTGCTACAGCATGGACTAGTACTCTATAACTTGAGAATAAGTTGGTGGTCTGATGAAGCTGGAAGCATGTATTTTGATATGTTTTAGTTGGGGTTCTATCATAGGACCAATACACTTGTATGTTGGGTATATGTGACTAGTTAATTAAGACAGACTTGTACAAGATATTTTATATACTATATTGCCCCTTGTGGTTGTTTGAATGATCTAAATATCTAGGGCCTTGGGAAACATGACTTGTATATTTGCTTTAGGGTAGCTCCCTTGAAAAGCTGATGCGTATGGATTTGGGTATAAAAATCACATAAAAACTAAGCACATTCCCAATCAATTTTAAATTAAAACGTTAACTCCAAATTACACATATGAGTAAGTGTACTCATCATTAACATAGCATAGGGTTTAAACGAGTGTCGATCCTCAAGGAATAAGTATGCATTAATCACTTTTCTTTCATTGTTTAACCGACTCAATAAAGTAAAAAAAATAAAATAAAATAAAATAAAACAAAAGAAAATAAAATTTAAAATATATAAATGTCAAGGATGGTGAATTATGTAACTGAAGCCATTGTTTAAACAAATATGAACTTAAAGAATCCAACCGTTATCATAACTAATTATTCTCTTGGTATCATGAAGGATGAAGGTAGATTCACTTCGATGGTCAATCCATGAAATCACTATCCTCTAGATAAATTAGCATCACTTAGTCTATCTCAACTAATTCACCCAATAGATGCATTAAACACAATCATTAATTAAATTTCCTTGGTCTGGCAAATTTAAAGCATGAAATTAATCATTGAGTCCCAAACATTAATTAACCTCTAATTACTTAATCCTCAGCAATTAACCTCTTTGGTCTAGCAAGTTAACAGCCAATAAATATGAAATTAATCAATTGAAACCACCATCAACCTCTTTGGTCTAGCAAGTTAATGAAAAGAAACAACCAACTAATCTCGTAATATGCCTAAGTAATTAAATACTAAGAAAAACAACCAATTAATAAAAAAATCAAATAACTCTAAATATCATGAATACCTAAAACAATGTCGAATTACAATAAAATAATTAACACATCATTGTTCAAGAAAAAGAAAGCACTCATAGACAAGTCTCATTCTTCTTCCTTTGAAGACCTTCTTGTACAACCCTTCTTGAATTGAAGAATTCATCCTTTGATTTGAGTTATTTTCAATGATGATCATTGAATTCTCCTTTTTCCTTTGTGTTTTTCATCTATTTATAGGCTTGGGAAGTGTCTAAACTTGTTAGTGCAGTGTTCTGGCTCGAGTAGAAGTTGGAAGATACTAAAACTCCACAGATTACCAAAAATCGCATAGAAAAATCACAATCCTGCCTTTTCCTCAAAGCACAGCTGGCGCCACCTTGGCACTCGGAGCCGGTGCCGGTTCAATTCTGGTTCTCTACTCGTTTGTCGATTTTTTTCCAAATTCTGCACAATATAGTCCAGCATGCAGCCGGCATTGGTTCCACTCTATTCCATTCTATTTTGAAAATTTTTCATCGCCTCGAAATTTATGTCAATAGTGCATAGCTGGCGCCGATTCCAGTGCCTTAGCCAGCACCGCCTCTATTATGTTTTGCAATATTTTTGCTTCGTTTTACCCCAAAAATCTGTCATAATGAACAAAATACCTTTCCAAGGGAAAAATCTCAAATATGAAAGAATATGACAAGTTATTGAACAAAATGTATCCTAAAAGAGTCTGAAATAACTAGAAAAAGTATGACTAATTTAACCCCTATCAAAAGCGAAAACAATCCAGGAAGTCGTGAATCATTGGACTAGAAGCCTAAGGATGGTAGATGTCATTTAGAGAGGTGTTAATACATTTCTTCCTCTCTAATGCACGGCGATGTGTTGAGGGGTATTTTGTCATTTCACCTGTAGGTCGGAGACTTTGTTAACGCGGCATTGTCATTGGGGTCAATATTTCCTTCTGGTGATATTAGAAAATATTTAAAATGCAAAATACATCTATTTATATGGCAGGGGTATTTTGGTCATTTTAATAGCCAATGCGGTATGTCTTTTGGTCCCCAGTATAAACCGTAAGTCCTAATTATATATAGGCTAAGGAATTGGTCTTAAATCAAATTAAATGAAATTTATTTTATTTAAGTAGCTTGATTTAATTATTGGGCTAGAATAAAATAAAGATCCATAGAGAGAGAATTAATTAAATTAGTTTGGTGGGTTAATTAATTATTCAGGACTTTAGCCTAGTTTGAATAATTAAAGATTAACCTGGGACTAAACTAATACAGTCTTGTTAATTGACTAGTTTATTTGGGCTAGAAAATTAATTATTTACTGGGTCATTTTATTTGGTTCTGATTGAAATAATTAATTTGGTTCAAGAGGCTAAACTAAGAGTCCAATGGGCCAAATTAAAAAATCCAGTTTAACCTAAGGTTGTATTTAGGTTAAATAGGAGAAAAAGATGTACGTTGTTTTTTCTCTTCTTTGAGAAAAAAAAAAAAAACAGACAGCCCTCTTTTTTCTTTGAGAAATTCCTTAGTCATGTGAGTTTTCACCAAACGTGGATCAAGCAGGCCATATATTGGAAGATCGAGAGGAAAGTTGGCATTAATATATATGTACAGACGTAGTAGGAGGCTTGTAGGAATCACACCAGAGGTTTCCACCAGTGCACCTACCCCAGTTCCGCATATTCCAATCCACCCAATTTTGAGAACAAGAAGAGGTAAATAAAAAAATAAAAAAAAATTCCCTTTCACGCAAGAAGAGCTGTTGCGTAGCTTTTTATCTTGTTCTTCGGTTGGTTTGCTGTCAGTTTGCTTGCTATTTAATCTTCAAAAGGGAGGTAACTTGGTTTTTGTAGATGTGTTGAAAAGTATTGATTTCTTAATCCCATCTTTAAGAACTCAATTACTAAGTTTTTAGAGAAATTTTAACTATGACAAATCTTTTGAATGGATAAGTGGAGATTCTAATATTTAAACCCTTTTTAGATATAATTTATATCTTTGTGTTAGGACCTTGATTTTAATGTCTAAAAAGGTGCTACAGACAGGGGATCATGCATTTACATTCATTGCAACTATTATTTTCCATGAACCCCTCATTTTTCATAATCCTCTCTTATTTTTAATTTCATCATGCCTATCTTTTTCATTGAGCATTAATTTCTTTTACATAGGTTTGATGAGGAAGCATGATCAGTAGAAATAGTGTTTTTTATATGTTTTGGGTTTATTTTGAATTTGGGTTTCTTTAGGTCTTTTGGTCATTCTTTTATTTTATCTAAGTTCCATTTTTAGTTGTTAGGTGTTATTTTCCCCAAATAAGGAAAATATTTTCCATCTTAAGTACGGGGGAGTAAGTCATGTCTTCATTTCCTTTCTTAGGAATTTTTTTTTGTGGTATTTTTCTTTAGTTTGTTTTCTTTTATTTAGGTATGTTTTTATTTTGTTAATATTCTCCCTATACTTTTATTTGTGTTTTGTTTTATAGGTAGGAATAAAGTCCTCTTCAACAAGCCCTTCTCTCTATTTTCAGTTTTGATATCTATTGGCACTTTATGGCACTTGGGAAGTATTGCTTCAACTTTCTACCCCTTTATTATTTTTGGTCCCTTTGGAGATGCTTTCTTGTATTTATTTTTTGCTAATGAGGACATTGTCCAATTTAAGTATGAGAGAGTAGTTTGGTGATATTCATTGTCTAAGTTTTTATCAATTATCTTGGTGTTTTCTTGGTATTGAGCTACTTTGAAAAAAACTTAGTTTAAAAGATTTCGATTGAAAAACAACTTTGTTGCAAGTTCTTTGAAAGTTTTGAATAGTTGAAGATTTAAAAGTTTGGAACTTTTGGAGCTTATTCGCAATAAAAGTATTTTCTTTTCTCTATTCTTCCACTTTATTGATTTTGGTCTTCTTGGCTTTGCTTTCATTGTTATATCTTTGGCCATTGAGGACAATGTCCAGTTTAAGCGTGGGGGGGGGGGGGGGGAGGGAATGAGGTTGAAGAAATATTTTCATGCCATTTCTTTCTATCATTTTTAATGAAAATTTTCAAAATTTTAGTGGTTTTCATTGATTAGCAAGGTTGTAATTCTTTTCCTTACTTAGATATGATTCTTTGTCATTCATTTGGTGAATTTTTATGAAATTGGTTTATTAGATGGGATATTTGTCAAGACTTGAGAATTTTCATTAATCTTGTTTATACATTGGTATTTGAATATTATTTGACTCATCTAGTTTGAATATGGAGGATATGATGAATATGGATGAAGTTCATTAGCTAACTCTTATATTATGAGTTGAAAATTTGCATAACTTTGAGTTGTGATGAGGATTGTGAGTTATTAAAAGATCTTTGAGTGGAAAGAATGTGGAGAATCGTAAAAAAAAATCTTGTCAATTGAAAATTGAAAGAATGAGATGATTGCTTCCTCTTAGAATTTGAAAAAAAAAATTGTTTTTGCTTTATATGGGAGCCAATACGGATAGTGAAGAGAAATCCACTTTTTTTGAGGTTATGAATTCCCTAAAATAATAGAGAGGAAAGTTGTTGAAATAAATTATGATGAGTGATGGCTGTAATGGGGGCCAATACAGTGTTTGAAGAGAAATCCATACATTTGAGGCTATCAATTCCCTAAGTCATTAGAAAAAATAGAGAAGAAAAAAATTGGAGTGCTTTTCGTACATCATAACTTGAGTTGTGTAATTTTTAGATTTATAATGCTTAAGTTGGTAGATGGTTTGACTTGTGTGATTCATGTTACCTATATTTTAACTTGAAGAATGAAATAAGTTTTTTAGACTAAGGTATGAAATTAATTAATTTAACTTCAAGAGTCTTATGATGTCTTGTTAAATGATTCAAAGTTTGAATTGTTTTCAAAAGGGTATGAATGACAAAAGTTTTATCTAAAGTTTGAAGGGAAGACATAATCTTTGTTATGGCAGAAGAAATTTTTGTTTGAATGAGAAAAATAACATGTGTTTTCTTGATAATATTTTGGATTAAAGTGTTTTTGCTTGACGACAAGTAAAAGTTCAAGTGTGGGGTATGTGATAAGGGATAAAATTACCTTTATTTTACTAGTTACTTGAGTTTATTTTGAGATACATTTGTAATAATTAGGCATACTCCTTCCTATTTGACAATTTATTTGTAAAAAATGTTTTTGGCAAATATGTGCAAATTTGAGTTAAATTCGAGCAAAAAGTGAACAATTCCAAAATGCACCTGGCACCAGGCCCTGCAAAGGGACTAGGCGGCGGGTCCATTCTGGTCAAGAAGAGGAAACTGAGCTAATTTTAGGAAGAAAACAGAACAGAGCTTGTGCCAAGTTTGGCAAGTAGACCAAACACCGTGTCCATTCTGCTCAGCCAGTGAAAATAGAGCAAAAACCAAAGGAAGAACAGATTACACCTGAAGCCAGGTAGGTCGAGTGGACCCAGCGCCAGGTCCACTCTGGAAGGTGAATATTCTGTTCATGAATTTAGAAATTTGCTAATGATTTTGGTATTTTTTGAATCCTACTTGGCAAAAACTTCCTAAACCATGAATTTAGCATCCAAGAGGCCTATAAAAGTAAGAGAAAACACAAGGAATAAGGGTTGAAGGTAGATCTAAGAGCTAAAATTCTAAACACTCATTAAAGGAGGAATTCACCAAATCAAGGAGGGTTGTTCAAAAGATCCTTCAAAGGAAAAGAAAGAGGCTTGTCTATGAGTAATTTCTTTTATCTTTGTTTTCTTTACCTTAAACAATAATAAATTTAATGTTTTTATTGGATTCATGGTTTTGTGTTGATTTAATTATTTGATCAATTCTTTCTTATCTGTGATATTTGATTGCTTGTTATTATTGGTTATTGATGCGAGTTCTTCTAATTTACTCGACAAAATTATGGTAGGAGTTTCATTGCATTGATCTTATATTTGTTAAATCTTCATGGAGTTGAATGACGAAATTAGGATTATAGGGCTAAAGTAATCAAAGAGTAGTTGATTTCACCTTGATAAAGGGTCATTAGCTAATTTCATATTTATAAGAAATTGAGCTTAATGCATGTTTTAGTTATGTTAGCTTGATTGAAAAATCTATTAATATTAATCAAAAGATAGTAATTCCATTGATTGGCAAATGAAGTAGAATTTATATAAGTAGATTCATGATTGGGAAACGATTGAATTTCACTTTATATTCCTTCATGATGCTAAGATGATAATTAGTTACGAGAATTAGTAGTTGGTTCATTATCATGTTTTCTAGGATAATTGTTTAAATTGTATATTCCTACATCCTTGAGTTGTATGTATTTCTTTAATTTTTTTTATTTTCTCACTTTATTTGGGTCAGTTAAATAATGAATGAAAAGTAATTAGTGTATACTTGTTCCTTTGAGGATCGATACTTATTAATTCCTTATGCTATGCTTGCGATGTGTATACTTACTTTTATGTATACTTAGAGATTAATGTTTTAGTTCAAACTTGACGAAAGGATTTAAATTTGATAATTTTTATACACCCAAAATTTACGTATCAATATCAAACTAAATGTGAAATAACGCTTAATGTACGTTGTTCACGTTAAGCGTTTTGTGACCAGTTAGACATGATATCTTGTCAGCTATAACGTAGGACATGATGTGAGTCCCACTTGTTTTATAAATCTTGTTTTATGCTAGTGAAAATGCATTTTATTGAAGAAATATTCTATGAATTATTTTGGTTTCTCTGAACAAATAAATGGTTTCTCCGAGGAAGAAATGGTCTCATGCCATGATTTGATTTGAATGGAAAATGTGGATTTTCAAACATGGAATTATTCATAATTAGTGAATAGTTTTCTTGAAGTGTTTTTATGACAAGGTTAATGGACCTTGTGCTTTTCTGAGAAAATATGGTTTTTCTAAATAGGAAATTATTGAAGACTTTAGGAAATCATGTTTTCTATAAAGAATTTTGGTTCATTTGAATTATGAATAACTCCTAGGTACAAATGTATACCTAAAAAGCTTTATTCTCATTAATTATGAGACGAAATAATGTTTGATTCTGGGAAAAGCATAAATATTCCTTTTTATGGAAAGAATTTCTGGGAATATGTGAATTATGGATTTTATGGAAGCATAGTTGGAATTTCTTGAATTAATCCTTCTTTTAGGTTAAAATTCTGGAATTCGTGAATAAAACTCCTTTTGGAATTAGGTATCCTTCGAATAACGAAAATACCCTTGGAAACTCATTTTATTGTACGAAAAGGACTTTTTATTCTTTTTCGCTATGGTTTTGGAGAACAATCTCTCAGTATGAGATTAACTTTTGGAAAAAAGTATTTGAACCCCCAAAATTTATTTTATTTATATTCCTTTGGGAATGAAATAATTAATTGGCCTTGTGAACCAATGGAATTAATTAACTGGTCTTGTGAGCTAGTGGGATCAATTTCTGGAAAATGATATTTTGGCCCCAGAAAATGTTCTATTAGTATTCATGCGAGAATGGATATTTATTTGGCCTTGTGAGTTAGTGGAATTAGACTGATCTTGTGAACCAATGGACACGTTGAGTACTCAATAAAAGCTGACCTTTGTACTAGCTCACATTAGAGGTAGACGATCCCAAGTAATCCGATCAGTTTTGGGAATTGTTATAATTTAAATGGTGTAGTAGGATATTGGAAATGGATGAGGACTTACTGGATGGGTTGGTAAGTGCCTAGTTGACCCCTTGCCCCCTCTTGTGTGAG